>JABJVR010000305.1:0-21464 GCA_025773905.1 Chitala chitala | reverse complement strand
TTTTTTTTTTTTTTTTTTGTTTTTTTTTTTTTTTGTTATTTTCTTGTTCTTTGTGGTTTTGTTCGTTGTTGTTTTTTTTTAATTGTTAATTTTTCATCCTTCCTCCCCACCACCAAAAGCTGGCGTTAAGGTCAGGAGCATTTGAATGTCATAATTTCATACCATGCAGCAAAATGGAAATGAACAAACACACAGCACTTTCTGCGTCGCCGAGGCAATTCATCAGCCGTGGAGCAGAGTGCTGATCCTTTGGCCCCGGAGCAGCTGGAATAGATTTGCAGAGGTGAAGGTAATCAGAGCTGGAAAGCAGCCTCTCGGAGAGGAGAAGCTGCCTCCGATTACACCTAATTTTACCCCTGCGATTATTATGGCCCCGCTTGCGATTTAAAAATCGGTACTCACAAGGAAAAGGAAGAGAGGCGCAAATGGGTGACAAACAAATGAATGTGGTAATGAGTGTATGCGTGTCCTTCACGTGCCACCGCTGTCTTCCTTGATCGCTCCTAAGAGGTGAGCAGCCAGGCAGGTTGCAGATTCAGATCCAAAGCCTGCAGTGCAAAGGAACACTGGGAGAAAACTTCTGCTTTATATCTGAAGTACTCATGGGTCTGGGAACCAATGCTCAAGTGTCTGAATTATCTAGTCCAACATTTTGCCCCAACAGTGACCAACAGTAAGAACCCAGACATATGTTGTATATGTGGCTGTGAGCGATGATGAAGGTGACGTGCATGATGATGTCCTCATTCACGGAGCTTGTTGCCATACAATGGCTGTCCAACCGATACATAGGAAACCATATGTCTAGCAGAGGGCAAATACAGCCCACAGATGCCTCACTCAACCCCAGGTTACAGATGATACGGTCTGTCTCGTCCCTATTAAACTTTCAAACTCGTTTAATAGCTCTTTTCTTATAGGTGGAGACCAGAGGGAAATGTAATATAAGTGATGAAGAATGAGGGGGTAGGAGGAAGAAGGCCGGGATTTTATTACACTTTCTCAGGGGCACACCTGATCACTATCCTGCCCCAGTGTCGAAGAGACTGTAAAACCACAGCCCTGCTTTGGATGATCATACCTACTGGGAATTATACCTTCCACTGGTTGAGTCACAGATCCCATCAGTTTTTTGACCAGTCTATTTACAGCTAGTATAAAACAAGTGCATTAATTTAACTAAAGTTAAACTGCTATAATACAGTATGTGTGTGTGTGTGTGTGTGTGTGTGTGTGTGTGTCTGTGTGTATGGCATAGAATGTATGCAAGCATTGCATACGATTTTGATGCTTCATAATTTTAATTCTCAGTGTGACATTCACCACATATTCTTTACAGTGCAACGTTGCAGTGTCTAGAATGGCAAAACTATCATGAAAAGTATGAAGTTTCTCCAAAGCAAACTCTGGGAGGATGCATCTGCTTGTCACCTGTCAATCAATCACTGGCTCCTCTTAGGAATTAGTTATCTGTAATGCTGGATCCAAAACAATGACCCAAGGGTGTCAAAATAAAACCACTCATTCCGTCTTCCAAGGCCTCATTGAGTCCCAGCAAAGCCCTAATAATAGAGCCGGATCACGGAGACTGGTGAGAACAGAGAAGTGTGAGAAACAGAAGCTTTAGAGAATAAGCAAGGAAACATGAACTTGTTTCAAATAACATTATCACTGTAAAGAAACTTTGACAAAACACAAAACCCAAGACATAAAAATAAAACAGATTTGTTCACGTTTAATTACTCTTATTTTCAAACCTAAGGACAGAATACATCAAGTTCACAAAAACTAACTAGGTGTCTTCAAAATTTATTGATGACATTTTTCTGTGAGTTTTCCTGCCCACACTACTAATAACATGTTTTGCTTAGCACAGAGAAATGGCTGTAAACGTTACCAATAATGAATGCAGTAGAACAAATCGTAAGCACATTGCCATTGCTACTATGCAGCTTTCATCGTTTTGTGCATTGTACAGTCCAGTTGTTGATCCTGTTTTCAGTGTTTAATGCATCCCTCTCCCTTTTTCTCTCTTTCTCTCGGATGATCACACCTTTAGAGGCTGGCGAACACACAGGCCAACCCATGGGCTCTGACCGTGTGGGCCACATGAAAGTGAAAAATGACAATGGCTCTGTGGACGCCTTCCACAAGCAAGAAGATGACATATTGGTGGGGCCTGGCGTGGTGGGGCCTGGCGTGCTGAGCCAAAACCATATGTTTTAATCCATGGGACTAGTAAGCCTTTCTGACAGGCACCGTGGGGGAGGGGGTTATGGTGGGATTCATCCCGAAGACAGACAAACAGAGCAGGTGCACAGGCCTTGCAACAAAGATGGTGAGAAACAGCAGAAAGCCAGGGAGAAGAAAGGGGAAACCTCAGCTGGAGGAGTAGCACAGAGCCTTCAGCCCCCAGTCTCTTTCTACTCATCTTCATCCATGTGTCCTGCTTCCTGTCATTCCCATGGATTTAGTTGTAGAAAATTATGCATATTTTGAAACCTTGCTCAGTGCTCCTTTATTAAATATTTACTCCTTACAGTGACACTGCTAAAAAAGGCTCCTCTTTTGAAATATATGCTATAAGTACAATGCATGTAGTGTGTGGGCATAATACAAAAAACAGAATAAAACTGTGTATATCTGGGGAAAGAAAAGCATGTTTAATACCTCCGAAAGCCTATGAGCTCAGTGGAGTCCGTTGTGAAAACGAAAGACACAGTGCCTTTGATTTGGCTGTGGCTCTTCTGCCAAACTATGTGGCTGGATGTCTTTGTCAAACACATCTTCAAGAAGCCAATGACCTTCATGAGCAAGACCAGAGAAATTGTCATTGTCTACAGTAGCTATGGTACGCTCTTAAATCGAGCCTGTTTGAAGGATGAAGCAAAGGATTCTGGGTGCTGCAGGCTATGTTAAAAAACTTACCTGCAGATATATATAAGAAAAAAGCAAACTGAACTATCTGGCCTAATTATTTTTGCTGCAGCATTCATGAAACATTCATCATTTTAAAAGGGTGCATGAATAGAACAATTATTCTCTCCATCAACGTGATCTAAAATCACATGAAGAATAGCTGACAGTTTACGTTATTCACAATGTTCGTAAAGCAACAGTAATAAGTAACGATATAATTGCATAACAACCTGAGATCTTTTGCCTATGGTGTCCACAAATTTCTAATCCTTTATAGAATATCCCCTTGGGGAGGAATAAAGTATGTATGCATGCATGTATGTATCTACCTATCTTAAAATAGTCACCACTGGAGATGCAGGTAGTAATCATGCAAAAGAAACTTCAATGGATGCACTGTTCTAGTTTGATGTTTCTCCCCTTTGTTGGTCTTATACTGCATGAGGCAAGTTCTGAACTGCTGTTTTAATTATTCCCTTAGGTGTAATACTGTATTCAGTATTACCCAAGTGAATCGCAATAGCTGTCTTTCCTTCATTGCTAATAACTCTACTGCAAAAGTACTGTGTTAATCAGCTTTTTTCGTCTGGAGCAAAACTGTTCTGTAATGCTTCTGAAGGACAGGCAAACTCAAGAACCACATACTGAAGTATTTAGTAGGAAGCGAAGCGGGTGACGTCTCGTTAAAAGGGAAGTATTCAGAACACAAAGAGACACAAAAGAATCTTAGTTGAGTGCTGACGCGGCCGAGACGTGTGAAACGATACTATTACTTTTCAAGTAAAAAAAAATCCATGCGGTAATATTACATCTTAAACAAATGTTACAAGGGCTCCCAATTATAGTCAAAAACTGCACATGAACACACAAATTTGGAAAGTTCAAAGGGAAGAGAAGTTCTGCTTTCTGTGCTGTTCAGAGTAGCAATAGACAAAGCCCTGCATTTGGCAGCAGCCATTAACATGGCGGCTTGTTCCTTCTCAGCCAGCTCCTTGCTATGATGTGTCGTTATTTTGCCTTCTGCTTGGGTTCGAGGGTCGGCCCATGCATGCTATGACATCTACCAAATGTGATTAAAGCAGGCTAGCCAGCAGGCGTCCAGGCTACCTCGAAAAAAATCCATAGCCTTCATTAATTTGTCTGTTCAATAAAAGCTAATTCCTAATTGTTATCTTGTGATTCTCCTTGTGTTGTGGTGTCAGACGTGCTTGGAGTTTCTTCCTAAAACTTACAATTCATAAAAACTAAAATGTTTGAGGTAAGTGTATGCATTCTAATTATTGCATCCTATTAAAATACATTAAAACATCCCTGTGCTTACTGTCCTGCACCTGATTATAAGCATGTAAGGTTAGACCCAGATGAATGTCCCACGCTGTCTCTGAGGGACTGTCTCCTGCTAACATCTCCTGCATTGTGACGTACACTCAATCGTGCACTGCCTTCCTCCAAATCAAAGTCATCTTTTCTTGCACACTTCCTCTTTCTGATAATACAAGAATTGACTCAGTTTGAAGTAAATGTTGTTTTTTGGTGTTAGACAAAGTTATATGGGGTATATTTAAAGCGAGAAGTAATAGCAAAGTGCTGGGTGAGATCACATTAGAAACTTAACGGCATTTAGCATTGAGGTCAGCAGTCCAGTGGTGTGCACCAAAAATTACTGAATGCCTACTTACCCCTGAGTCCCATTTGAAATTTGAAACACACAAAAACAAGCAAATGCATACATAAAATGGAAGCGCACATAAAGAAGTGAACCATACTGTATGAATAAATGCAACAGCATGTCTAGGACTTGGTTTGCAATTAGTCCGTTATTGTTCATCTGTAATTTCATAGCTACATTTAAAAATAAATGCATAAATGAAAAATAAAATTTTAGAATGATAACTGAACAAATAGCACCCATCCACAAAATTGATTCATGAAGGTCTTAGGTTTGATTCTGATTCTTAGCACGGTCAGTGTGTGGCGTTAACTTGGACCGCAACAAACTTTAACTGGCTACTCTCTGAGTGTTTCTGCAAAAACGTGACTTTCAGTAACTGATATCTAAGATTACTAGAAAGATGTTAACAGAATTTTTGTTTTCCTGATTTAAGTGAACCGCAGTTTAAAGGTTTTCATATACAAATCCAATGTATGGAAAAAGGAAAATGCAAAATATTGACCTACAGCGTTTAAGTTAATGGAGCTTGTTATTTTACAGGCCAAAGTGAAATGGCAGTCATCTGTCCTGTAAACTGTAAAGATTCAGGTCTGGGACAGTGCAGTTGTGCTCCTATATCCACTGATTCAGTATCTGCTGATGCACTTCGGTCAACAGTGGGGAAAAATAATAACACGTAAAAATTACAAATATATGTAGTTATATTCTGCTCACCAATTAAGTGCATGTGGAAGATCATCATAGCAACAAGGAAAACAGTCGGTGAGTACCCAGAGTAAGCTATTTTCTACAATATTTTTCTCATTTCAGATTACAAAACCAATCATCCAGTACAGCATTTTCCCTTCCACTATCATTTCTCGATGATAAATGTACGTAGGAGTGTCATGATTAACTATTTAGTGTAGATAATTAACCATGTGTGCACTGTACATACACATTTTTAAAATATAAGGGTTAAATAGGTGTCTGCTCTTATCCACGATTCCAGTCAACCGTGGTAGAGTTTGGAACATAATATCCATGGATACGGGGGCAAAACCATCATAGGCTTGACAGAAGTTAGTAAAATAGTGATGGGATAAAAACTAAAATTAGTTACTATTACAACTAGAATTGGAAAACTCCTGGGAGCTATGTTACTGCTCTCCATGTGGCTGAAGATGCACGCTATTTTTTTCCTTTTTTGGGTGGTAGGGGGGTTGTGTGTTTAGCTGAAAACTATCCATTTGACAATCTTAGAATGCAGGCAACAATGTACCTAAGGGAGTTTCAAAATTAATTCTGATAAGAGCGAACGCAGGCAGGAGTAACTTAGATAAACATCTTTCAACTGCATGAAATAATTCAAATTGGAAAAAAAAAGATGCATTCAGTTATTCACTGCCCAGTGGCCAGAAGCAGCAGATTTAATCTTCACAACTCTTTATGATTCATAAAAGAATCTGCATTGCAGAATGCCTCAATGGTAATACGAAACAGGTAAATGAGAAAACATGACCAAAGTACAATTCAGAACCTGCTGTACGTTCTTCTGTCTAGGAAAGCCGTAACTACACAATATTCATTAATGTCTTTAAATATTACATAGGTGTCGGACAGCAATAGCTGTATGTGATGTTATAAAAATTGGCCATCCCTAATTTGCACATACAAACAAGCACAAGGATTGTAAGGTTGGTCTGAAAGTTATTAAAAACCAATAAATAAATGACAATTCACCAAGATTTTTAGGTAACAGGAAATAGACCCAATCAGATTGCTCATTACTTCACAATAGACAATTCAGTGTTGAACTGTCAGCTAGAGCAGATGGCTAATTTGCATAACCACATAAACATGATTATGCTCAGCAGATGTGATAAAATAACCAGACTAATAATGGTTTTATAAACTATTTCCTGTCCTTTTATGATTACAGGTCTGACCTATATAAATACTCTTACAGGTTTTTTTTATATGCAGTCTTTTTTGACACTGGGATGTTTTATAAAATGACTACAGAAACACATGGTGACAGATACCAGTCATTCACTGTTTGATTTTTGTTCTTTTTAAATCTGGCTTTAATTCACGAAGCGAGACCTTGTAACATTTTTAATTTTTTTTGCAGATTGCAATTCAAATAGCAGGTAGCATTTCATATTGTTTAAGTGAAAAACCTCTTCACAGCAAAATTCTTGCAGATTTTTTTAAGTTTGAATGAATTTACGTAATAAAAACATACAAACAACAGCCTTGATTAAACCAAATACATATTTTATAGCACAATTTATACATTGTAACAAAGCACTAAACATTCTTTACTTACTGTATATGTTATCTAGGAATTCATAAATGCATTAAACAATACAAATTACCTCAACGGAACTTAAAGTGCATGTTACTCTTTAACTTGCATAAAGAATTTATTTTGAAGTTGAGGCTGAGGCTGAGATAAGCCATCACACATAGGTAGGTTTCTACTAGCATCTGAGGCTAACTGAGAAACAGGCCTTAAAGACCATCCCTTGCCTTAGTAAAAAAAAAAAAAAAAAAAACTCCACTTCTGTAATCTGAAAACATGGCTGTTTAACTAATTGTAGCAAAGACAGCATCCCAAATCATCTGAATTTTTCTAACTTTGCATTAAAAAAATCTCACGATGAAATAGTCCTTCGCAATGGGGCTAATAAACATGATTAGTTGTCATCTCTAAGGATAAAAAGCATAACTGCAATAGATATAACAAATAAGTTTACCTTATTGTAAATCTATAATTTAATATTGCAAGGAAACAATGGTGTAAGCAGATAACCAACAAAACCATGTAAACACAAATACAATGACAACTCATTTAATGTTAATATATATTTCCTTAATATCAAACAGCTTTCCTCTTTGGTAATAATACAAAATTTTTGCTGCAAATAAAACTCAGTTAATGACCCAAACTAATGGCCGTTGTGGTTATGATTGTAGTTTTTTTCCACTGAAGACTTTGCTTTTAAATTGTCTTCATTTCCTTTTTTTTCTGACATTCTGGGTGCTAAAACGCCTCAGTAGACTGCAGTGTGGCATGAAAAACGACTGGAAATAGTCTACTATTTCTATCCACTTTTAAACCAATTCACGGAAGGTGTGTTCGGCTCACCAGGGATCTCACACTAAAAGTTTTTAATTAAAGATCCTTTACTTTTTTAAGAGTGCCACGTCTTCTCGTCTGTGCGGAGCGTGACAAACAAGAGGCGGTGCTTGTCTACACCTTGAGATGCGTGCGTTGTCGCTTTAAAAAAATCGCATGGGGGCCCACTAGCGCTCCAACCAACTCCCTCTTATTTGCTTGTGCTTTGACGCTCAGCCGTAAACCAGCGATGATACAGAGCTGAGTTTTGTTTGTGCCACTAAACTTCACTCGGCAACTGGAGATCTTGCTAGATTTCAGAGTGTTGAGAAGCCCTCGCTCGCTGAGGCATGGGCCCTAACAATGGAACCAGGTCCTTATCAAGCCACTGCAGTGCTTCCCAATTCTCTCTGCTGCATTGTACATGCTCATCTGGAGTGCTTTAATCTAGTTCGCCTCTTTTGTATGGCGCACGCGACTGTCAACTCCTTACACTGCTTCATCTGGAACTCTGCATTCTCGGAAAGGTTACAGGAGCACGAGGCAGTAATGTGGGATTTCTGTTCTACAAGAAGACTGTACTATTCCACTGCGTCCAACACAGTCAGATCCACACACAGAAGCACTAGGGCTCACAAATGCACGATACCTACCCCCCCCGCCACAACACACACATACAGTAACACCCCTACATTCACACTGACACCTTGGAACCTGTACCTGTATTACCCCTTATAAATAAAAGCCACAAACACTGCAAATGTAATCATGAAATAACAGAACACATTACATTTGTTCATACACAAATCACTTAATGTCTTAACTAAGAGGAGACATCTGATTACTGCAGCTACTGTCAGTACAAAGGATATTCATGAAGTCAGCTGAAATGCACCTGGCAGTAGATACCATTAGGTCATTCTTCCAAGCAGAAGAAGCTAGCAGAGGAAAAAATCAACAGATTTAATGTAATGTGTACCAAATACACAGGTGAGGATGGCCAGAGTCCAGTTTATAAAATTGTTAATTTCTGAATGTAGATAAAGGTCACGGTGAAAAGAACAGAGCTAAAAATATATTTCGGTTTGAGATGCCAGCTAACACTAACGGTTAACATTGGATCAAAGGGAAAGGCACAGTATCCAACAACCTAGACTACACATTCAGGAACACAGACTAGGCATTCGGGAACACTGACTTGAAGTAACAGATGGAATTTTATGTATTTCTCAAACCACCCAGTAAAGCTGTCAGTCAAGTGTCAAACATCAATCACTGAGGAGAGGGGATAACAAAAAAACAGACAATAGTGCAAGACACCAGAAACAAGTTGTGAAAGACAGGAGGAATACATGAGATAAAAAGCAAAGTTGAGCTTCTGCCATGTAGAATGATCTTTATTCATGTGTGCACTATTCCTGCAGGGAGCTGCAGTGATCAAGGCTGGAGAACACCAGGAGCTGGACAAGCAGTTACACGGGAAGAACACCACTTTGTGAAAATATTCACACCATAAAAGACAGGTAGCCATAAACAGCAGGCAACCCTATCAAGCTGTAAAACAAAGCTTAAATTATTTAACTTACCAGTACGCATGAAAACTCACGCTACAGACTTGATGCTAATATCATCTATGCATTTCGCTTTGCTTGTTCTTATTGTTTACAAACACGTAATGACAATTTCCCTCTCTTGCAGTTTTTGTCTTTAACAAATGCCTTGACCCTTAATGAGGGGAGTGAAATCTGGTAAATTGTAGCTGTCAGGAGTACAGGAGCTGGTGCTCAGCATGCTGTGCTCAGACGCTGGTGTGCCCGACCCCCCGGTGGTACAACAACCCACAACAAAAGGCGAGTCTGAAAACTGCAGAGTGCAGGCGAGAAATCAGGCCTCACTCAAGGCTTGAAAGCACACCGTGTGAATTGTTGGCTTCTGAAAACGCACCGATGAATCACGGTGCGCCGTTTCATTTAGCAAGGATCATGACTCACCGATGTCTTTGTCACACACATCTGTAAGAGGTCTGGTGGTGCCGTCACAAATGGCCAGAAGAAACATAACTATACCTTTGAAATGGAACAAACCACAGAAACAGGTAGAACTGCCAGTACTTCCTTCGCTCACCACTAAGTAAGAACATCTATAAAAAAAAGTGTGAAAGGGCATCACAGGTACAGAAGTAGTAGAACACCCCCCCCCCAACACACACGCACACACACACTTGACCCCTCCCATTTAGTCAAACAAACAAAGGGCAACACCTAGCCCAGTCTCCAGTTCTAACTTTAGACCATAACCAGATTAAATATTATCCGTGTACGTGAGTCATTGGGTGCACAAAGTTCTTATAGAGAAGGAGAGAGAGAGAGAGAGAGAGAGAGAGAGAGAGAGAGAGAGAGAGAGACAGAGAGGAAAAAAAAACCTATTTAGGAAGGCAAAGTCCACACTAGGTGTGTGTTTGTGTGAATGCGCATGTAATCACTACACAGTTTTTCTTTACTTTTACCTAAGTTAACATAACATTTTCAATATTCTTAGTACTGATACTGGTTGTACAAATAATATTTATGGAAAGATCGCTTGGGTAATGGTAAAAATATTTAGTTTGATTTAATTTAAGATTATCGTTTACATTTTAATGAGTTTGTAAATTTATCAAAAGTTTGAAATATAAAAAAATTGCAGCCACTGACTACTGCAAAATAAATCTCATATTAAATCTATTCTCTTTTTCAAAATAAAAAACCGCTAATTCTGACCACTTTTCATACTAGTACATATTACTCTCCACATGTATAGTGATGAAAAATTAAATTTATTGTTAGAGTAGTTTAAAAAAAAGCACACAGACAAAATTCTGCCCCCAAATCTTTTTTCTTTTATCCCACATTCCTGTAGGCCCAGGATGTTTCACATTTGCTGTTTTATTTTGGACAGACAGTCAAGTAATCTGCAGATGTGTTCTGTTGCTCTCTGAGTTTAATTGAATGACATTTCAATTCACTGAAAAGCACTGCTACTGTACTCACTCTGCAATGCATGCCGCCTGAGTGTGGGAGGAACTCTTGGCAATTAATTACCTTCTTTCCTGACATTACTGTTGTTGCACAGTTTTTGCAACTCTCCTAGTGTGACAAATAATGACAAAAGCAAAAAAAACTTTTCAAACTACAAGTAAACACAAATGGACTAAAAATAACATTTGATGTAGAAATTTCATTTAAAAGCCAATTTTAGCATGTTTTCACTGGCTTCTGTGATGGTAATATTAGACTTCACTGGCTCACAGTATGTGATGTGTACCCATAAACTGAGTGAGCGGAACAGCCAAATACACACCCCACTTCCTCCATCCTACTGAGATCTGATTTACCAATTCATGATCACATAAACCAACAAACAGAACAGGCCGTAAATATTGTCACACTTTAAAAATAACCAGAAGATTCTGAAAATAAACATTTAATTAACATGTCCATTAATCAAATATCTTAAGACATCTTTGTGAATTCATACCTAAGGATGAAGAAGTAATACATCTTACAAAACTATTCACAGTGTAAAATGTATTATAAAATATAGATGAATGAAAGCCATGTCCACGTTTTCACTATAATTTCCCTCAATAACTCTTGGAGCTGCCTTGTCCAAGTAGTGGGTAAAATTTAATGGTGGCTGTATACTTACATATGGTTATGGCACTTCAGAATATTTATATGGTAGTCCTAGTCCTGCTGGTAATGGGACTGCTTTTTTGTCCTCTATTACCTGTTATCTAGTTTTTCATGATCTAGCCATCTTTCTGTTCATTTCTGGTAACTGAGTTTGACAGGTGCTGCCCTGAAGCGTACCCACAAATGCATGTTAATTCCAAGCAGTTGTCTGTGCGTAAAACTCCCCTGAGGGGCAGCAGCATGGTGTCAGCTCCTGAGGATGGCCCTTGGCACCTTCTCAGTGAACCTGGAAGGTCATCACCTTTCACAACTGCATGTGTTTCTAGCTTTCTGTATGTTTTAAAAACAGCCACCACAAATAAGTCCCATTCTCAATCTTCAAAACCTTTAAAGCTACAGATTATCTTGTGTCTGCATGACACTGGATAAACCTTCCTGTTTGGTGCTGTCACTTCTCCCCACTGCTAAAGCATTTAGAGAGATCAAACTGTGTCCTGGTCCTCTATCCTTCTCATGTATGCTATTTATTATGATGAGGCTTACCTGGTGTGAATTAGGCAGCATTACTACAGGCAGAAAACCAGTCCCCAAACTGTCCAGGTTCAACCCGCATTGTCAAACCCTGGCCTACATAGTTTAAAGTATTTACTTTAAAATATTTAATATTCTTGAAAACAAACATGTAACACAAAAGTATATACATGTTCTATATTACTACATAGTAATTAGAGGAAGCTATCTGCAAAACAATTTGTAAAAGTCAATTATCAATACTTCATTAATACATTCCCTATGTATTAATTGAGTTCAGCACAAATGTAAAAATGCATGAGCTGCCATCAAGTTTCTGCCAAGAGGAGAAATGTACCAGCCAGAGAACACACTACTTGTAAAGGTGGAAACCCCCCCACAAAACAGAGAAGACCGGGGGAATCAGAATCAGAGCATTCCCCCTGTCATACAAGAGGTCAAAGGAAAGCAGTGCAGGGTTCCAAGCTGGATGAAATTACAGAACGATCAGCTGTCTCTAAGGCAAGAGTGAGGTCAGAAGTGGTCTGGAGCAGGGGAAAATTCAGAGTCAGCTGATAATAAAGCACCATTAAAGACCATAAGAGCTACTGTGCCCGTACTTAGCTTCTGGATGGGATTTATCTACTGCCTGACACATGGGTAAATGATTTAACAGCTGGACTCCCGGTGCGCTCTGAGAAATTCTGCTCTAAACTGCAATCTGGAAAAGATGCACTTGCAAACAACAAATAGGTGGGAATGCATTGGAAAAAAAACTTGCAAAATGTGTTTTTTTTAAGAGCTTACATTTTACAGGAAGCTATTACAAGATCCATTCATTTATTTTTACATATGCAGAATTATGTAACAATCCTCTGGCATGGAATAAGGCATTATAAAACCATAGTGCATTGTTTCACAATGACAATTAAAATGAATCCCACAAATGGCCTAATAAAAATACAAGAGCAATTAAAATGTGACAGGGTAAATATGAGGCAAACTCTGTTATCAGATTTACAGTTTTAGATATATGTACATTGAGGAAAAACGGCTGTAAAATGACACTTCCTAAAATAGCAGAAGGCATTTACTTGTTATACTCCTGCATGCATTAACGAAAAGTCAAATGTTTAAGTAAATATAATTTTTCCACTTCAAAACATTTACAAAATGTCACAGACAGATGTGCAGAGACCAGGAGGATGAACCCAAATGCAGAATTCAAAGCTTTATTCAAGCTGTTGCGAACAAACACAAAGTCCACAAAAATCAAAAACTAGAGAGGGAGGTAAAAAGGTGGGAGGTCCAGCAGAGCCTGTCTGTAACAAACACTACACAGGGAACAAACAAGGGGTTTATGGCAGGATGGGGAAGAGATGTGGGTTTGACAGGCAGAAACAGCCCCGCAATACTACAGGGGGAAGAAGTGCTCAGTGATCTGAAAGTAACTGCTCAGATTTCAACTGTATTAAACATAAAACTCCACAACAAACTACGAAGTGAGGCCTAAATACATTGCAAAACATAATAGTTGTGGTAAAATCATCTAGCTGGGATGGGGGAAGGAGCGTTGTGGTTGCTTGGAGGTGTGACACAGAACAGTGATATGTGATGATGGAACATGGAAGATATTCAGAACAACTGTTTATCTTGCACATGACTTGTTTAGCTTGGTTATTGTGATGTAAAATCATTACTGCTTTGTCCACATTTTTTATTCCGTTTATTCTTATGTAAGACTGTAAAAATGTTAAAAAAGTGTAATGGGTTTTATACTACCTAACTTTTTTCATTTTAAAATTAGGTATCCCATAACTTTGACCAACAACAGCATAATACCTCAAAGGATTTTTTTCCCCTATTACTCTAAACAAAGGTGGCTGGAACTCAAAGCTGAGTCTAACTTGTGTTTCTCAGACTTTTCTGGTGAAATATTGCAGTTGAAAATGTAAAGGAGGTCTCAGTTGTGATACTGTATTGTGTTCTTCACACTGAAAACACTATGGAGCAAGTGAACTGACACATCAGAAGGCCTTCCCCATGCTTCTATAATGTGCATGGTATTCCAAATGTGAATTATCACTTGGTGACTTGAAGATGTAACACTCGTACATTTCACAGTATTTTGTCAAACAACACTTTTAGGAGAATTCATTCAAAGAACCAAAACTGGTTAGAAAGAAATAGCAAGATCATTTACTACAGGAAAAAATAACTTTTCTGCAGCAAACTCTACCTTTGGGAAATCAGTAATTTCTTAATGGAAGTAGTTTTCATATCCCTGGAGCAGAAGTATTGTTTACCTGAGGTCGGCTTTGCTTATCTGGAAAGCTTTTGCGCGTTGATGCTGGCCTGTGTTACAGGTGCACCGACCTTTTTTCCTCACGAGCGAGCTCAACGCAGAGATGTGGAAACTCGCCTAGGGCGGATTTCGCAGCTGTATCTACCCGGTGAACCGCTCTTTCTTGCCCCTTTACAGCTTTTTGCTACGGTCCAGCCCTCCCTTCGTTTGTGAAATTGGAGAGAAGTGTGGGTCGGAGCGTGAAGCCGAGTGAATGGCTTTATTTTGGAAACTCGCTGTCCGTGTGCGCACGATCAGCAGCCCTATATACAGTCTACCTTACCGAAACCTCCCAAGCGTCTTCACAAGACTCGTGTTCTAACCCGATAAAGCACACACATCTTCTTAGAAAGGTAATTCGGGAGCCAGTTTAAAATGCTGTGAATTTAAGTCTAGTGAACTGGATACTGCAATTATCTCGTCTATCTATTAACTACATAGCGTACTAGGTATGAAAAAGAAACCAGAAAGATAAACATCTCTGATATTAGACAATAAATAAGGTGATCATAGTCGATGGTGGTTGTAGAGGGGCTTCAGGAGTGACCGGTGCCCCTGTGACAACAAAGCTTTGCCCTTCTTGTGGCACATTTACATCAAAACCAAAGCGCTTTTACAACCACAATTGGAAACAGTGTTTCCAAATATATTTTCTTAGCTGTCTAATTCAGCGCTTAATTGCTTGATCGCACTGTACTGAAATACAAATTCTTCGCGTGAATTAATTCAGCATCCGGGTGTGCTGTGTGATTTGTATTCACTGCTCCTCTTAGCTTTAGAACATAAAATCGGTCCACAGTCGCCACGAATTAGTTTTATTAATGATTAATGTTTTAACAGTTCAGTAAGGGTGGTATTTCTAACCACTTTTTAAATGTCACATCGTTTTTTATCAGAAAGCTGACTTATCAAAGGAAGATCAAACACAAAAAAAAACACATTACCGTAACGTGTAATATTAAACTTTCGTCTGAAGAACCGAAGCCATTAGCCTCTGACCTTCTTACAAGAATCAATAAAATGAAACCTAAGGAGGGTTCTGGGAGTTAGTAGATATGTTGAAAACATGTTTTAAAAGAGTAGTGGCAAGTGCTTCAGAGCGCAGTAGTTTGTATTAGCAGGCAAATATAAGCAAACAGCTAAGGATTTCATTGCTACAGCTTTGATAGCTTTCCGGAATCCCACACCAACAGAAAGACACGGGACGTTTTATTTTTTCCTTCTTCAAGGCAGTGTTTTTAAAAACTTAAATCATATCCCAGTGTTTTCATATACGATGGGTTTTACTGATGCTTTACTGTACACTCTATCAGCCACCAATTGGTATTATGCAAAAGCGTGTTAAAGTTTTCAAAGCATGGCGTCACAAAAAAAAAAAAAAAAAAAAAATATCGAACATTGCACTGCAATAGCACAAAATACTTTGAGAAAGAAAAATAAAGAATTTCTAAACAGTGGTGCATTGGGACACTAGCTACTCTTACCCCATCATTACCGACTGCCGTTACAGGACTGAATGGATGCTTTCTGTATGTCATATTCTTTAATGTAGATTTTACAACTGACCTGAATAGGATGGATATTCATTATACACTGCCTCTGAGGGGTAGAAACTGCTTGTTTTCTATAATTTATCATAGTTTTTAGTTCCTCTCCTCTTCTCTCCACCTGTTAAAGATAAATTACCGTACAATGTTAATCATTGTAGCCGCAAAGCTTCTACGACCTGAGCCTACAGTAGCACACAGGTATATGGCCCTTAACAATTATGGGGTCCCCTGAGTAGAGGTGAGAATACATGGACTGACTTGGAGGGACAATGATCTGTAGTCCAGAAATCAAATCTAGTTTGAAGTAGAAGAGAAACAGGCTAAATGTTAAAATTGGAATATCAAATGACAGTCAAGCGTCCAGCTGAGATCTGCAAAATTCTGTCATACCGCAAATTAAAATTTAAAAAACAAGAGATCAAGAAGGGAAGAACTGAAAAAGTAGTCAGGCAAGACAGTGGTTTCCTTTGGCTGGAGTTAACTGTGAATGTCATTTTAAAATAAGAGCAGCACTCACACGTCTTTAATATTACAGTGTGTCAACTTCCTAGATGCTAAATCACTTTGGAGAAGCAATGCTGGGATAGAAATTTTATAAAAAATAAATATGAATTAAGTAATGAACCAACTTAGGTTTTCTGAAAGTATATGAACGAAGAATTAAAATCTAGTAAAATCAGAGCCTTGAGTTACATAAAATTATCAGTTAAAATGTCTATTATTCCATATTTTCTTTTATGAGTCTATTAATTCTTCTGAGCTGCTTTGAGCAAATTTTTCTGTTTTTGAGGGAAATATGTAATTTCCCCCCACATTGCTTTGTTCAAAAATCTGGGTTTATTCCCATGGCTATTCTTAGAGGCTAGTCCAAACAGTGGGGGCTGAGAAACATATTTGGTTCCATTAATTTGGAATGCAAGTCACTGCTATGCTTTAAGAAAGCTTTTGTTTTGGAAAACCTCAGAGCGTAGTGTAGAAGCAGGGCAGTCAAAAGCTAGTGTGGAGAAAGCAGCTGGAATCCCCCTATGATGGTGGGAGATGGAGTGGAGCGGTTGCTTTTTTTGGATGGAGAGGTATCATTTTCATCATGGATGTTTCAATTTAGTGACCTCAAAGCAGGGAGCCTACAGAGAAGAGAAGTGGCTGGGGCTTCACTTTACTTGAGAGGCAAGGGCACACTTACCAGGTGAGGCTGGAGAAAACTTAATTTGTTCTGCTAGTACGTGCTACACGTTCTCTTCACCGCAGTTGTGCTCGTGTTCTGTTCACCACAGTTGTGTTTGAGTTCCGTTCACCACAGTTATACTGAACACAGAGGACCGTAGTTCCTATCCTGTAAATATGCTTTGACTCATTCAGATGTTTTTGGGGAATTGGATTATGAAGGAATCTTGTGCATAATGATGGCATTAAATGCATGCCTTCAACCACACCAGAGTTACATGCTGGAGAAAACCAAGGTTAAGTGAATAATACTTTTTCCATTATAGACTGATTAAGTGTTTGCTGTGCTGATGGAGGTTAAATTTATGATTCAGTATTCTAGGCCACAAGATGCAGTATATTTGATTGTTACCAGTAGTGTTTCTTGGTTATAATTATGCAATTATTAATGAGTCACTTGGAATTAAATACAAATGGACAAAGCTTCCATTTGGTTTGGTTTTCTTCTCCACTTGTTTGTTCTTCTCTTATTAGGCTGTTGACTGGCCTGGGGTGTAAAGCTACATCCCAGGTTGTTGACAAATGGTTTTGAATTGATTTTCCAATTTTTGCGAGTGGAAGAAGTGATGGCGAGCTTCTTCCATGCCGTGCTTCTACAGAAATAACATTATGTTTTCTACTTGCAGTGATATTTCAAGCTAGAATGGTCACTTTATTTTAGGTTATGGTTTTGTTGAGAGTACTAGTGAAGTCAGAGCCTTAAGTTACTTGCTTGACAGGATGTAAGTGGAAATATTGCCTTTGTCCCTGCAGTGCCCTGATCCTTCTGTGATAAATGTGATTGTACACTTGTTGAAAATGACATTGTGTTATTTTGTGATGGTGGAAGTTGAAGAGGGACTTAAAAGATAAAAAAAAAATTGGTTGAGATAGAAAAAGGAGTGTTCCAGAAATAATTTACATTTACATTTAGCAGATGCCTTTGTCCAAAGCGACTTACAATGAGTAATAGTACACATGCATGTCACAAACGAGGTCACAACAGAATCAGAGTCTAGCTAACAGTAAGTGCTGTCCTATTATCAAAGTGCACACAATTAAGTCAAGCAATTGTCTCAAAGTCTTTCAAGTAAAGCAAAAACATGTAAAATTTTAGTCTAACATTAACTAGAAAAACATGTACAAACAAACAGCCTTGCAACAACGGGGTGCATGGAAGCTTTCAGAAGAGAAGAGCCTAGGTTTACCAATTTGGTTCATTTAAACAATTGTTCACATTTCATACTGTTCATGTTTCATACATTTCATACTGTTATTATTAGTAAAAATGAAGATGTAAAAATAACAATGTGGCTTCTAGATTTAGGATGTTATCTAAGACCACCTTTGGGTGAGCTTACGTGGGGTGAGGGGTTACTGCAACATCTATGTTATGGGGGTATGTCCTGCTCATTTGGGGGGTCTTACAGCACCCATTACTTCAGAAAACCTGGGGTTTTTCGGTATGCAAATGTGGCCATTATGGCCATTATGGTCATTATACTGAACTGGTATAGCATAACTTTTCAATATGCTTATATAATTATTTGTATTATAAATGTTTATTAATTTTTTGATTAAACAGAGAGGAAGAAACCATATATATTTCAAAACACAATAGCAATAAAAACAGGGAGTTTTTCCTTACTCAATCTGAAAATAGGGGTCTTTCAGTACTTTTGAAGGTCAAAAAATTTAATTTAGAAAAGTAGAGTTCTTTACCGTGGCATATACCTGTACTACATATCAGTGGAACTAACTCTAAAAATGTTTTGTTATGCGTCCATAATTATTTTATATACATATACGTACACCGATCAGCCATAACATTATGACAACCAGCCTAATATTGAGGAGGTCCTCCTTTTGCTACCAAAACAGCCCTGACTGGTCAAGGCATGGACTTCATTAGACTTTTGTAGTTATGCTGTCATATCTGGCACCAAGTCAGTAGCAGATCCTTTAAGTTCTGTAAGTTGCAAGGTGGCGCCTCAATGGATTGGACTTGTTTTTCCAGCACATCTCACATGTGCTTGAGTGGATTGAGATCTGGAGAAGTCAACACCTTGAACTTGTTGTTGTGTTCCTCAAACAATTTTTGCAGTGTTGAAGGGGTGTACTTGGTCAGCAACAAAGTTTAGGTATGTAGTACGTGGCAAAATAACATCCACATGAATGGCAGGACCCAAGGTTTCTCAGGAGAACATTGCCCAAGGCATCACACTGTCTCTGTTGGCTTGCCTTATTCTTGTGGTGCATCCTGGTGCCATCTTTCTCTAGGTAAGCAACGCACATGCATGCTGCCATCCATATTGTGTAAAAGAAATGGTGATTAATCAAATCAGGCCACCTTCTGTGGATGCTCTGTGGTCCAGTTCTGATGCTCACATGCCCATTTTTAAGCACTTTTGGCAGTGGACACAGGTCAGCATGGGTACCCTGACCGGTCTGCAGCTACGCAGCCCCGTACACAACAAACAACAGATGCACTGTATGTTCTGGCACGTTTCTACTGGAACCAGCATTACCTTTTTCAGCAGTTTGAGTTACAGTAACTCTTTTATTGGATTGGACTACATGGGCCAGACTTCACTTCCCACGTGCATCAGTGAGCCTTGTCTGCCCCTGACTCTTCAACCACTTCTGGTAGGTACTGACCACTGCAAACGAGCTGCAGTTTTTGATTTGCTCTGATCCAGTAGTCTAGCCATCACTATTTATCCCTTGTCAAAAAATGTTCAGTATCTCTTGGTTAACTGTTTCAATCAGCAACATTCTCTTTTATTTAGGAATATTTTAATGATGGAATAAAAAATGTAACTAAAGTTAAAGAAAACGGCATCATGCTGAAATAAATTTCCAGCTTCTAAAAGCTATACAGATGTAATGACATACCTCAGTCATCTGGTAATAATAATTCTCAGTAGGTGCTATGAATAATGTCCTGTAGCTGAAGAAGCCACTAAGCACAGGGAATAGAGTACTCATTTTTACATAAGCACCCACAGCAAACCTGACAGTCTTTCTGTATTTTATTTTAACCTTAGACATAACAGCCACTGTTAGAGTAGACAGTGTTGCTTGCAGTGAAAACAGTTTCACCTCTAACACATTGCAGCTTGGAGCACAATCTTCACGAATCAGAGGTATTTTGGGACATTGACAGCTGTATCTTATATTCGACAAGGTCACATAAAATGACTTATTTGTGTCCCGCTGGATGGTTTGACTTGGCACTGGGGGTTGTGAAAACCTGACTCCAATCTTTCATTGCTTCATTGGCAGTCGGGACTGTCCACCTTTGATCGAGCTGTAACTTTGAGATCAAAACCACATGATCTCGGAAGCTTGTGCGGCAGCTAGGCAATCAGGTGTGCATTCATTATTTACCTCCTACACCTTCGGTTGGAAAGGAACAACTGAGTGCTGGTTCAAAGTGCTGTGTGTGGAAGTTGCTTTGTTGATTTACAAACCTCGAGGATTTGCAATCCCACTTGATGCCCTTCTTTTGAGGAATTACATGAATGCTCATGCCACAGAAAATCACACAAAGGCAAGCTGCACATGCCCAGACTTAAGCAGTGAAAACTTTCCCAAGCATGTGTGTAGAACGATCAGCCATTTAAGTGGCTTTAGTAAATCAGCCCAGCAGATTACAGCATCAGCTTCATTGTTACAGGAGCCAATCACATTGCCTCTACCAGTCAGGCTGCAGCAGGAGGTACAAGTTCACCCACCTGTTCTCTGTGCTTAGCTGCTGTCTTTTTTAACACATGAATGCTGGCATTCAGTAGACTACTGACTGTTTGCTGACAAATTTATGAGTTTTGGATTTTATTGCTTCCACGCATGCACGCACACACATTCTGGCTTGCATGGACACACCCTGTTTGCTTCAGTTCACTTTAACCTTGGGAGTCTTTTGATAAACTCCTGAACTAGAAAAAGTTTAACATGACTTGCTCTTCTGTCAAAGACATTCAATGATGAGTTTATATTTTACTGGGTTGGTGAATTGTAAGATGAGCCAACCATGACTGTAATATCTGAGGAACTCCTTAATTGAGGCTTGTTTCCAGACAGTGTGCCCATTGTTTAAGAAAGGTGTATTGGCTTGCCATTGGTTGTGTCCCATCTCTACTACTGGCTCAGCCAATGAGCAGTCCTCCTGATGTGCCACAAACAGGCACATCATAAAGGGGTGTGCATTAACAAGTTATTAACAAGGCCACTGGCAGCAGGAGGGTGATAAAGACCATGTGACTTAGTGGGCACCCATAGCAGCATGAGCAAATGAGAAACAGGGCAGTAGATGGAATGCTGCATGGAGAGACTGGAGGTAAAGGATTTCTGGATAAATTATCTTCTCAGATTATGCAAACACCAGTGGAAATCTGAGTATTAATGTCTTCCTATGGAGGGACTCCAGCTGTAGACTGGCATGGCCTAGTGGGGTGTGTGGGGGGGGGGGGGGGGTGGATTACTGGCC
>JABJVR010000304.1:0-21469 GCA_025773905.1 Chitala chitala | reverse complement strand
CGCCCTATGTGCTCTGGGATGGGCTCCAGGTTTCCCCACGACCCTCACCAGGAATAAGCGGTTAAGATGATGGATGGATGGATGGATGATGCCTAACCCTAATACAGACTTCTGAGAGCATTATCTTAATTTCTTGGTTTTAGCAATAACAAGAGGTTAAAGCAAAACCAGCAACATTGGGATTATGCTTTATAATTTATTTTCCCAGTGATTCAGTATGAAGCATCAGTTAAAATTTTTGAAGTATTTTACAAATGCAAACATTTTAAAATTTTACGTATTTATTGTTTCCTGCAGTCTGTATTTCAATGCGTTTCTGAATTAGGCTCGCCGCACGCTAATCTGACCTTGAAAAGTGATTATTGAAAACGGAAAAAAAAGTCAATATCTTTAATGATAATTGGGTGATGTGTTAATGTGGTGGTTTTCCAATCTCATTTGCTGTGGTTCATTGGAAAAGAGGTTCCGTATGTTTATACCGTGTGATGTCTATACAACTCTAATACTGAGACTGCTAGTCACAAAACACAAAGTAATTCTCAAATTACTTTGCAATGTTCGTGCAAAACTGGTGTTTATTGCACTAGCATAGCGTTTTGCGTTATTTTTATTTTCCGAATTGTTTCCCCGTCTAGGGAAGACTGTGCGTAGACTGGGACCGTATCCAGCCCCACACCGGACGTTAATGCACATGAACTCTAACAGCAACATGCGCCAGTTCACATTAAGTGCATGATCTTAAAACGTGGGAGCAATTCCACGTTGGAGGGTCAGCACAACACCAGAACCGTAATAAGCACATGCTCGTGTTTGCGATTGTCAGACACTTCATTATTCTTAAGATTGGATTTGTTGATGTCACATGACCAAACAAGCCGGTTTACGCGTATCATCTGAGCATGCGCATGGCGAAAGCGGCGTTCTGTTGCTTCACTGTGGAGTATGTTTTATGTCGCGCAGCGAGAATCCTTAAGAATACTATTCTTTACCATGTATATTTACACAGAAAGATTGTGACAGTCTAGAAGGCGACGGAGCCATGACTTACTGCTTATGATAATAATAACTATGGCTAATATTACAGATGTCTAGAACGCGTTCAGAATATACGATAGATAGTTAAAATCGAAATAGAAAACATGACAGAAATTGCCTGATGTGGGTCTAAGGAGCGCGTGGTGCTTCATAATTTCCCTGTAAATGTTATAAATTAATTATCAGAGTATTCCCCGAATTTGGAACTGCCGAGTCACAATGTACGCGGCCGTTTGCCTGTTTTCAGCAGTCACTGGGTATGTGCTCACTTCGACGTTGTTTCTCAAATATCCGCGTCTGTTGCACGTTCGGAAACGGGAGACGTTTCGGAGCAGGCACATCTCCCACCGTGGAGGTGAGTGTGTGGCCGGACAGGCTGTTGGCTGACCCAGCCTCTGCCCGAGAACATCTTAATGTCATGCGTATTGTAATCACTGACAACTGTAACATAGTGCAGACATAATCCGATTTTATGTGTATCACGTCATTGTTTTATGTATATACTGTATGTGTGTGTATATATAAATATGTATGTACATCAGTGCATACAGTATAATACGTGTATAACATACAGAATGTATTGATGTATGTACATTTAGAGAATTGAAATAATAAACATGTGGAAAGGGCAAAAACAAGTACTCAATGTTTTGGGTGTGAACTCAGGAATGCTACCATGTCAAAGTACCCGTTTCTGTAATACCATTGACAAGCATGGGTGTTTGTTCTTCTCCTGCTTCAGGTGCTGGAGAGAATCTGGAGAACACAATGGCAGCTTTTAAACAGTATGTCAGCTTCTAGCGAGCCTCGTCACTAAGTGTGTTTGTACATTAATTCATCACTTTTATAAAATACTTTTTAAATGGGTTTCTGGAGTTGAAAGGCAGTTTAACAGTACCTCCCTCCATTAGGGATTTAAATTAAGGTAAAGGTAACAGTGCTGAGTCATGCAGTCCCTCCACAACATTTTGCTTACATTGAAGTGGTTTTCTCAGTGTTTAAATTGAGGTATTGTTTTCTAATATAGCAATCTTGCGTTTTCTTTTTGTGATTTGTTTTTTTTTTTTTTCTTCCCTCTCCTGACACATAGCGCCGTACAGATTGGTACAGACATGCTGGAACTGGACTGTCACCTGACCAGGGACGAGCAGGTTGTGGTGTCGCATGATGCCAACCTGAAGAGGTTGACTGGCATTAGCACCTACATTTCTGACCTGGCATACTCTGTGAGTGGCACTGACACATAGCTTCTAATGTCTAATATGTTAACTTCATGGGTATTTATGGAGCTACGGGTATGGTGCCCTGGGAGAGGTAAAATCTGATTTTCTGTGACGTGTTGTGTGTTCAGCATGTGTTCTGTCTAAAAAGCGAGTCTGTGGCTTTCTGCAGGAGCTGCCATCGTACCTGTGCAAGATCGATGTGACTTTCCAGAAAAGTGAGTGTTGCGTTTCCGTCACACTGGCAGAGCAGAGGTGACAGCTGTCCTCTCTTTGCTTCTGAAAAACAAGTGGTCAGAACAGTGACATTTCTCAAAGGGGGAAAATGGCAAAACACACTGTTACTCCTATAGTTAATTAAAAAACCATATCAAAAGCATGAAGAATGATGTGTTTTTCTCCCCCAACGATATGCGCAGAGTGCTCCTGTGAGGGAGGTGAGGATAAGCGCATTCCCCTGCTAAAGGAGGTGTTTGACTCCTTCCCGGACACTCCTGTTAACATTGACATCAAGGTCAATGATGACGTGCTGATACAAAAGGTGTGTTTGCCATTGTGGGTTTGGTGCATGGCCCTTAGTCATTTCTGTATCTGATCATTCATAAATCGCCAAAAAAAAAAAACTGGAAGCACGGTGCACGTCAGTGAATCAAAGTTTTTTTTTTTTTTTTTTTTCCCCCCTTCTTCAGGTCTCTGAGCTGGTAAAACAGTATAAGAGGGAGCACTTGACAGTGTGGGGCAATGTCAGCAATGATGTTGTACAGAAGTGCTACAAGGAGGTACTCATGAATGTTTGGATGTATTTGTGATGGAACATGATAAAAACAAGTGTATACAATAAAATTTTATATATATAAATTTTATATATATATATATATTCTATATATGTATTTTTTTTCTGTGCTGTGCTGAGTGCCCATGTACATACTTTTTTTCTTGTAAAGCCTAGTTGAGAGTTGTATTGTAATGGGGTCTTTAAATGAGGTCTCACTGATGGGGGATGCTTGATTTCTCTCCTTGACCATCAGAACCCCAGCATTCCCATTCTGTTCAGCCTCCGCAGAGTGCTCATTTTGATGGGGCTGTTTTATACTGGCCTGCTGCCCTTTGTACCCCTCAAGGAGCAGTTCCTGGAGATCCCCATGCCTTCCATTGTCACAAAGTAAGGAATTGAAAGAGACCCAGTTCTTGTACTGCACTTCACTGCTACCATTGTCCATACACCTGTAGTGTGTGTGTGTGTGTGTGTGTGTGTGTGTGTGTGTGTGTGTGTGTGTGTGTGTGTGTGAGAGTATGTATGTTAAATAGGCAGTATAGTTATGGTCCACAGTAAGTTCTGTTTCTCTTATACAAAGCACTGAACCTTTTAAATATCCCCTAATTTTAAATTCATTTATTAATTAATTTTTCCATTCAATTCTGGATCACAAGCCATCCAGAGGATAGATCAGAGAAGGCACGGTGCCTCCTAGATGGGATACCAGCCCATCTCAGGGCTTTGGATATATATTCAATGTCAAAACAAGAAACAATTCAACAGAAAGCTTCACCTGTACTCTCACTAGATTTAGGCACCTGCTCTCAAATGTCAATGCCAGTGTCGTTTGTCATGCATGATTTGTACGGAGAGTAAAGAGCACATTGCTAGTGGTGTGTGAGAGCCACTAATGGCACTGAGGAGTCTATTGTCTTATTGTCAAGATGTTGCTCTCAGCACTCTCATGTAGAGCTAACCGTGAAACTACTTTTCTTCAGATGCAGATGGAGCCTTTTGCAATCCTTTAAAAATGTCACCTTTGTTATAAACCGAGTCAAAGGCTGTGTACTTATAGTTTAAAATTCAAATGTACAATATTTTGAAAGGTGCATAGATGTAAATTGTATTATTACACATTAGACAAATTAGTCCTGTGCATTTAGATGTAAGGGTGTCAAAAGTCTATACAGAGCGAGTAATACTGGTTTTCCTTCAAGTTTATTTTATTGGTCTTGCTAATACTTGCACCTCTATTACACGTACTTGTGTTTCCTTCCAAAACTGTCCTCTCCTTTAAAATTTCCTCCGCTGTTTCCTTTTTCTGCCTACAACTCCTGACTTGTCACGGTGCCGTCAAACAGTTTGCCAACCTGTAAGTTTATTATATAATTTTTCTGTTCCTTTTCAGGTTGAAGGGAGCTGACAGCATGACTAGGAGGCAGAGAGTAGCTGTCTGGCTCGCTGATACGTAAGCTGGACTGTCAGTCACAGTGTCACTCTGTCTGCTACAGCAGCCAAGGGCTACACTTCCTCACTATTACGTTTCAATACGTTTGCTGCGAGACATTATTTTATTTTAAACTCACGTGACCCGGAAGGAAAAAGCTACATTTCTAATATAACTTGTCAAACCACTTTCTCTTTTATTGACTACAGTTGTTTTTTTTCTCTCTTGACAGTCTGCTGATGAGAAAAGCCTTGTTTAACCACTTAACAGCCAGAGGACTCCAGGTAAGGGAAGGCTGAGAAAATATTAACTTGTAACAAAAGACTTTGTCAACATAAAATGGCAAAATGCTAACACAAATATTAAGAACAGCAAGTGAATTTCACAAAATGGGTTGAAATGCCATGTTGCATGTTACAGTACCTGTATGGATTTCATAAAGACTGGGCATGTCTCACCTGTGAAGCTGTTTGTCAAATGGTAATTTTACGTATACATATGAGCAACAATCACTGTGTAACAGTAGGTGTGCACTTTTTTCCCCAGGTTTACTTGTGGGTACTGAATGATGAAGAAGATTTCAAGCGTGCCTTTGATCTTGGTGCTACAGGGGTCATGACGGACTTTCCAACCAAATTGAAGGAGTTCATGGACAAAAATGGCATCACAAAAGGCCACTGATCTTCATGTACAGCCTTTTCCTACACATCTTGTCTGATCTCTGAGCCATACAGCTCTGGGTCACACTGTCTCATAGTACAGGAAAGTTGAGTTTTGGGGTTCTGGGGATCAGCTGTCTACACTGGGTTTCATCACGGCCAAACCTGTATTTGGATCTCAGCATAATTGGTTTTTCACACAGCATTATATACCAGTCGCCGTAAGTATCTCAGCAATATCGATTAAAAAAAAAATAAAAAATTTACAAAAATAATTGAATCAGTATTTTCATATATTTTACCCTCATTCAATCACCTGTCAAAATAGCACATGGAAATTGCCAGTGTCAGGATGTGGCAATTTAATATAAAGGGGGAAAAAAACAATCAGTGTGGTGCTCTGCCAAAACATAACTGATTTTATGACCCTTTCCCAATGACCAAAAATTTGAATTTGGTCTGCTGCTGATACATGTGACTCATCTGCTGCTGTAGGGTAGATTGAGCACACTTATTTACCCTCTATATCAGGTGTTTCATTTTATGTTTGTTTGGTTTTACTATTATCACTAAACGTGCCGAACTCAAACCCATGAAATGCACAAAGCCTACATATTGTTTTCTGTATGTTGTGTTTATATCAGTACTTATCATCAAAGATGCTACCAAGAAGGACTTGCCACTATTTTTTAAATTTTCCATGACTATGGCTGTATCCCTTTGAGAATTTCATCATTTCTGCAAAGTGTTTATTAAATAATCAAAGATTCTAGGTATTTTGGTATCTTATAGTGTATAAATACATTTTTAATTTGTGGTTAGTTACCCACTATGTTGACTGTGAATGAACTGCAGCATTCTTCTGGCACCCCAGGAGTTGGTTTTAACATCTATGTTGTATATTCTATACCTGAGTATGGACACATAAGATGTTAAAGGGCTAGCAAAACTGCTTCTTGTTGAGGTGTGACTGAGGTCAGTCCTGCTTCATTTTGGAGCCAAATGTGATGTATGAACAACTGATAACTTCATGTGAAGAAGGTTGTGTATCCTACTGTCAATAGGCTTCTCAGCACAGGTCAGGGCTGCAGTGTATGTGCATCAATAGAATTGATTATGTCAAGATCCTCTCAAAAACTCGTGCTTCATTTAAATTTACATTATGAGTGTCATGAATGTATCACCCTGGTTTATTATATAAAAATATTAAAACTGATAACCACACCAGTGCTCAGAAGCACTGCACTATTTGGAGTTTGGATTTCGATAAACGTTCATCTATATTGCTGTGTTTAATGCAAAATCTTAAATTGATTAGGTTGTTTGGTTCCGGTTCAGTTTTTAATCTGTAAAATTAATTTGCTTAGAGTAGCGCCATTTTTGATAAATTGCTATGTACTTACGACTGGCCATTGTAACATTTTCTTAAAGGTTTTGTAGCAGATTCAAATGTAAGTGTTGCCTGCGTTTGCGATCTAAATCCTCTTAACACAAAGTACAGGTTGGAACGGTGAGTCCTGCTTGATGGATGTGAACGTATACAGTATGCATGTTACATAAGTATGTTCTGTATTTTTTATTTTATTCATTTATTTTTTTAAGAAAGTTAAAGGTAACAACGAACGAAATTTAAGTATGGGAAACGGTCGTAGATCATAGAAGGATTAATAACAGTGCGAAAAGAACAGTACTGAACAGTAAATATTAAATACTGGCAGTGCCACAGTCTACTACACCAAACACTTTACATCAGTACGTATAGAAGCCACTGGTGTTCAACCATCGAACCATTATTCATAATGTGTATCTTTTTTTCTTTGCATTTGTTTTATACTCATTCCTCATTAAATAGTTTGTCCAATCTTGCCACTTATATTGCAATACCAGCTACCGTACAAAGAGGGCAATGCAGTTATATGAATGAAAGCAGTTACATTAGTGTTGCTTTCTTTTACCTCAATTCGATGCGCAGCCTTTCACATCATAGTTGCAATATGGAAGGTATGAATACACATTTATGTAGTTGACTGCATATAAAGTCACGTGAAGGCATTTTCTGTGTGCATCAAAATCTTTTATCTTTTACTTTCACTAAATCACAACATAGGAAGCTCATAAAATTAGCATCAAGTGAGACTTCAGATTCGTCTGTAGTTAATTTCAGTAAAATCTCCAATTTGTACGATGTAAGGCGCGGCAACATTTGAACTGAATGTATTTATAACCGAATCAAGTTAAAGTTTCTGTGTTGTGTTGCTGTTTATACCTTAAACAAAACTGTACATGAAAGAGACCTTGCGTGCTATGCTCCAATACTTGGATGTGGGAGTTTTAACAATGTAAGTTATTCTAGGCTAAATTCAAAACCAGTATTTGGAATAATCGAAAGAAACGGTTAATTAGCTTTATTTTGCTAAATAATTTTATTTTATATTATATACATAGTCATTAGGCACACATTCAATGATAGCACACATTGCATGCCGTAGCTATATGGTTTTCTAGGAACACTGAAAATGCATTCAGCACCAGATGTCGCTATGTCAAACTTTAAATCTTTCCTAGTTAAATTTCGTTATAAAAACACATCAAAACTGGAAATACTACGTAACACCTCAAATATTGACAAATCTCACAATTATAAGAGATTGATTGTACTTCACTTATGTTTGTCTTGTGCTAGTATTCATTGTTTTCATTTTCTATAGATTCTTCTAAATGTATTCTACTGAAATTAACAATAACCATATATTAAACATACAGTATTGTAAAGTACATAACATTTCTGCATTCATTACTACCACCAGATTCAACTTCCAGATGCACTGCCACGCGCCTGTTGTTGTGATCCTCTGCAATATAATGCACAGAAGTACCTAATACATTACAGCGCGAACGCTTATTGGCTTGAAATATATACATTTAACCAATGAGCGAAGTGTTGCTATGCTTTGTCGTGGTATCCATTGGTGGAGCCAGCTGTCATTTCAGCGGCAGCATTACAGCTTGTGAGCTACCGAGCAATAACACCAGCTGGAGTTTTGCGTTGCAGACGGAAGCTGCCTGTCTGTTGGAAGGTACAGTAAAGAAAATAGGAGGTTTTTATTAATCATACTGGGAATGCAGCGGTTTTGCCATCTGTAAACTTGCCGTGTCCATTGCATAAGAGGGAGTGCTACGTATACAGATATTGTCTTCTTTTTAATTCAAAGGTAAATCGTCTTTTTAAAATTTTGAACTACCCAGTGTTAACTATACATGTATTGCGAGGTTTGTGCAAAAATAATTATAATAAAAAGTTTATGGTTACTCTTTGTGATCATTGTATTTGTTTTGCCATTTAGCCAGATTTGTAAGGTTTTACAGTTTGCATAGACGCAGTGTAGGAGGCGGCAGTGTTTATTTTGTGATGAGTACTGGGATGCGGGAACTGCAGTGCTGGCTGCGCACGTTTTTATCTGCGCTTCTAAAGTTACCGTGGCGTATCCTGCGCTAGTGGCGTATCCTGCGCCAGTGGCGCACGGCTCAGCGTGCAGGCGCATCTTTCACAAGACGCAGACAGATGATCGTTAAGTTTGAACGACTTTGGAAAAAAAGCAGATAATGTGTGTTAACTGGGGTTGTGTTTTAACCACAACATTTCACAATGCGTTAACAAAATTAGAATAAGCGACCATTTGTCATGTAGTTGGCAGGAATAGTTAGAGGGATGCATCAACCCTGCCTTCTTGCGCCGTGTATAAAATCATAACATGACCGTTCTTACACAGGTATACAGTTTGATTTTAACAGATTGTAATGTATTAGTCACTGCTATTACGTTGATTGCGCGTTGCAGTCTTTGTGTTTGTTTGTCCTTTTCATTGCCGTTTGATTTAAGGTACGACACAAATTTGCAGCTGATTTGAATTTAATATGACAGCTACTGTAATATTTCCGTCTTAATTAAAATTAAAAATTGCGTACAAACAATTAACAGTGCTCTCATTTTCAGTACAGTTATAGTGTGGTTTTTCTGATTACTTAATTGTAAGTTGTGTGCAACGTCAGTGTGCTCTTCGTCCTTGGAAACCCAGAATAACTTTTAATGGAAGGCATTAATCGATCTTACCATCCTTTGTTTTCGGTCCCGACAGAACAGTTCAAGTATACGCACATATAAAAAACAGTTATATCTAAAGATGAAAAACATTTTCTCTTTCCTTTCTTATGGTTTAAGGATCCATTATTGAACGTTATGTCATAATAAGAATAACACCGTTATTTGTTCTTTTTCCACTTATTTGTGCTTTGTAGTTAACTGACACCAGGTGTCCTTACAAGAATAACGCAGAAACCAGATTTAGCTTTTTCTATACGCACGATAGTCAACATAGTGTGGAAATTGATCAAACTTTAATATATTGTTATTTTCAGGCATGTTTCCGAAAGTATAACAAATATATTTGATTTATTATTATTATATATTTTCTTTTTTACCGCAGTATAACGTTTTTGATTTAATATTCCCCGTCGTGTCCCTCACCTCTCCAGTGTGCCTGTGCTCCGAGCAGACCGCTTTCTTTACACGCCGCAGGTCACACCACACTGGCCCATGACATCTTGCCTTGCTGGCAGCAGACTCCTTGCAAACACCTGGTTGGGCCACAGGAGGCGCTAAAGCGGAAGCCTCTCTCTTGCTCTTAACAGAGATGCGTCACAAGCTGTTTGAGGGAGGAAAACAAAACAGAAAATTTATGAACCATACATTTTCCATCAATCGGGGATTGCTAAACTTTTTTTATCCACAGACCCAAATAAGAAATTTGGGGCCCATTTGAGACCCAGTTGTATAAATATTTCTATTTTCTATGCTATTTGTTATTTACTTTGGTGACTCATCACAAGCAAGTCCATGATGCGAAATGGATTGTTTTCTGTACGTAGGAAAATACTACTATAGACTGTAAAAATGTTATTTTACTACATTTTGAACATATTTATATTGTATTAAAGTTTTTCTACCTAACACTTTATATCTGTTGCAATTCAACATTCTAGGCTGTGTCACAACATGATACATCTCATGTCTACACAGCACAGTGCATAGTGTGTGTGTGTGTGTGTGTGTGTGTGTGTGTGTGGAGGAGGCCAGGCGTTTTTGTCAGAGTCTACATGTGTTGTGAATGGTGTGTATTACTGAGCATCAGCCTGTGATCAACCCTGCTTGTCAGTTGCTGCTTTTCAGTTTCCAGCACCTCCAGAGCTGAGTGGGAGAACTTGGATGGTAGACTGGGGCAGCCATCTGTGCGGTCTGGTGCCTGACACTGTGGCCTACATACATCCTGGTGATGCACGCAGTACAATAACCCGGTTCACAAGCACACACGCACGCACGCACACACGCGCATGCGCATTGCATACAGCTGACCTGCCCCATTCCACCCTCCACATGCCTGGACCTCTCAACCCTGTCCTTTGAGCGAGTGCAGGATTCTGGCACAGAAAATCCCCATAAACAAAAACTTGGCACTGCTAAACTCCCTGTAGGAATCGGGACATGATCACTTTGTAAAAAAAAAAAACCTTACTTTAACATCCTTTCCCGAAGAAATACACATTGCTAACATTTTTTTCCCAGAGAAATTCCTTGGATTACATGTCCTGTAAAGTCTGCCATCAAATTGTCTGGAGAGTCTCAGAAACAGCTGGGATACTTGTCATAGTTTCTGCTCCAGAGATTTTCTGCTGTTGTTTCCAAACGAAACCTTTGTTGAGGATTTCGAACTACAAACGATCAACAAAGCACAACGCTGAATGCTGTTCCTTTGTCTGGTGCAGCACTGGGAGGTGTAGTCCCGTTTCACACGCGAGCACGAAGGAAACAATGAGAAGACCCTGTTGGAAACCCTCCTCCAGAAACAAACTGTGTGGTTTAGTGCCCGGCAGAAAGGTCTGCATAGTAGGTTTGCAGGTGTTCATGTTTCTGTAGTGTGTCCTTCAGTGAGGCACAATGTCCCTCCTCCAACACTGAGAGTGGATGGGCATTTGCACTGTGTGCCAGGGCTCCTCTGTTATGTAGGACAAAATTTGTTAGAAAGAAGGCACAGTTGTACCCTTTGTCCTTCATGATATCTGTTGATGTTGTCAGCAGCATTCCTGTTATATAACAAAGGATCAGACGAGGGTGTTTGGTCTAGCTTTGTAGTGTGCATGTGGGGGGATTATCAGACAGAATAATAGCATTACCCTTAAATTAGAGTCACTTGTAGTAAAACAAACATTGTACATTACTGGCATGTGAAAGCTGAATATTTCACAGATTGAACCTACTACCACAACATAAGAATGGTAGAAACTGTAGATGTGTTACGAAAGCGTTGGCCTGCTTGATTGAATCCATTGAGTATTAAAGTTGTTTCTAAGAATTTTAGCATCTCAATGTAATTACTGTGAATTCTGACATCAATTTATGGTTCTCATCCATTTGCACAAATCGGGGTAAAGCAGCAGAAGAGCTGAACTTAACGGAGGTGCTTGTTTTGCACCGTTATTGTACTGCGCTTTATTTCACGTGTCCCTGCCCCGAATGAGCCACTCGCTGTCAGTGCCTGGTTATAACATGCAATCAGTCCAGGCAAACAGGCTTCGGATGCGATCTCACCCTTTGTTTCTCTTTTCCTGCTAAGAGTGCTCTGTGAATGCCCCAGCTGTTGCCATCAACAATACTGGAAAAGAATGGCTGTTGGCAGCGTTGGCAGTGGCTTTATGCATAATCCCCACCCAACATGCATGCACGCATACTTGCACGCACACACACACGCACACACACACGCACACAAAGTTATTCCTTCACACAGACACTGTCAATGCCAAAGACTTGAAGAAGTCATTCACTCATGGTTTTTAAGAGCAGATTGGGCAGCCTTTGGGAAAAGGGGTCCTTTCAAATTTAAACAGGCTCTTAGTCAGCACTTGAATGCCAGTGTTTGAAAATTGTTGCCATTTGCATTTTTTTTACGTGCTGGTACTGACCTAAGTGATCTAAGTCTTGATTACGTCAATAGAACCCTTGGAATTTATTAGATGACTTCAACGTCAGGTTAGTGCATGATTACAGCCATTGTTTATCTGTCTTCCTCATTTTTTTTTTTAGGTCGGTAAGCATCCTGTCCTGACACCGACCTTACCAAGCTATGTTGTGATGATACATATCTCGCTGAGCAGGCGGGGTGGACTGTTGACCTCTGGGTTAAAAACTGCTCAGTCCCAAAGGAGTTAATTGATTTGTTATTGATTACTTATTGATTCCTAATTGGAGCTTCCTAATCAAAGCTCTTTTTTTTTTTTTTTTTTTTTTTTTTTTTACAGATATTGGCCACTTACTGCCATTTATTACGTCCTAATAGGCCTTAATTAAGAGCTCTTATTTGAAGGAGTTATTTGTTAGGCATGAAAACGTAAACAAGAGAGGGTGAGGCCTCAGGGCTCATGATGATCATGATTGTTCTGTGTTCCACAAATAGGCTGAGAGCTAAATATGGGGAAACCAGACTCCACTGCAGGGTCGCCGTGGACTCGATCGACCCAAGCGATATGTAATCTTTCCATCAGAATGAAAGCCCTTTTCATCATCGCCTTTGTTCGTGCTCATGGCCCTCTTGCTCAGAGTTCAGTGTAAAAAATGTTTAAGTTGGCTTCTTTTCCCATCTGTCGCACTGAAGAATGCCACAATAATCAAATAAATTTCTAAACTGCCAAGTGGGGTCATTCTTTTGTACACATACACAGAATGGTCATGTTGGAGAGCCGATGTTTTTTTAATACTGGTGTCTCTGACATTACATATTAAGAATGTGATAAAAAAAGAATGTGCTGGTTTTTCGTAAAAAAAAAAAAACCTGCAAGTTTAAGGGGGTATTTAAAGGGGATAATACATTGCATTCGGTGGTTATAGTATACCTTGATATGGCTTGAAGCTGGTCTCGGTGCATCTTTCTATCTTTCTGATTTTAGCACTTTTATGCGATGCTTCTTTCCCCCTAAAAAACACACTTCAGTCGTCTTCTCTTAATTGTACTCCACATGTGACAACAGCAGCGTTGGTGGAACTCTAATTACCTCTGGATATGCTTCCCTTGTTGAGGCGCAGTCTGTCATTTTGTGTTGAGCAGGTTCCTTGTAGCAACCCCCCTTGTCCCCGGTCTGCCTTTCCAAACACTCTTCTTATTGATGCAGTGAACAGCTCTTGTGTCATTAAGCAGGGTTGGAAAAATGTGCTCACAAAACCACAGGCTATGAGCTGACAGTCCTGGAAAGTCCATACATTTGTGTTTGCTGCATGCATCTCTTCATGTTGTGTGTCTATCTGTGTGTATGTGTTTTTGTAAGCCTGCAGTTCTTTGTGTGTGTGTGTGTGTGTGTGTGTGTGTGTGTGTGTGTGTGTGTGTGTGCGCGTACACCGTGCTTTGGGTTTTCACCATCTCCTGTAAGCCTGAAACCTGAAAGCCCACATTCTGGGCTGGCTCACAGCTCAGGGAGAACAAGGCCACCTCTCAGATCTTGTGGCTTTTTCGGACCTCCGACAATCATGTCTGAATGCTCTACCACATGCTACTTCGCCTGCCTGTCCTCTCTCATGCTGTTGGACGTGGTACACTGTGGAACACTCCCACTGCTTCTGACTGAATGAAGTCTTTCTGAGTACTGACATTACTCTTGTGTGTAATGTGTATGCAAAGGGATGACAGTCTGTGAATAGCTAAATATGTACAATGTCCATAAAAAATTGGTTTAGGTAAATTAGGTGTCTTTGAGGACTTCGATAACTGGTCTTTGTGGCCACTTTTTGTCTATTATGGTTAATAATGTTTTTGTCTAACTAGAGCTATACACTGGGTCCAATTCATTCAGTATTATAGTAAACCTTAATATTATATGAAATATTTCTTGTGTCAGACTGTTCTGTGGCAAATGGGCTTGGTGTCAGTGAATACTGTAGTGAATAGGCTCTGTGTCAGTACTACAGTGATAGGACTTTGTGACACTGAGTACTGTGGTTAACAGGCTCTGTGTCAGTGAATACTGTAGTGAATAGGCTCTGTGTCAGTACTACAGTGATAGGACTTTGTGACACTGAGTACTGTGGTTAACAGGCTCTGTGTCAGTGAGTACTGCAGTGATAGGGTTCTGTGTCAGTGAGTACTGCAATGATAGGGCTCTGCATCACTGAGTACTGCGGTGATATGGCTCTGCATCACTGAGTACTGCGGTGATAGGGCTCTGTGTCAGTGAGTACTGCAGTGATAGGGCTCTGTGTCAGTGTGTACTGCGGTGATATGGCTCTGCATCACTGAGTACTGCGGTGATATGGCTCTGCATCACTGAGTACTGCAGTGATAGGGCTCTGTGTCAGTGAGTACTGCTGTGATAGGGCTCTGTGTCAGTGAGTACTGCAGTGATAGGGCTCTGTGTCAGTGAGGATTGAGGTGAATAGGCTGTGTGTCATAGAGAACTGCATTGAACAGTCCATAATTTTGTAAACACACCTAGGTGTTTGGCTCCTCGCCCACGCACCACCACGGCCCTCACCTGCGTGCTGCGGTGCTTCCCCTGCGAGCCGTCCTGGGCCGGCAGCCCCTTCCTGCACCGCCCCCCCACCCCGCCCATGGTTACCATGACCCGCTCCAAGACCTTCCAGGCATACCTGCCCAGCTGCCACCGCACATACAGCTGCATCCACTGCCGTGCACACCTGGCCAACCATGACGAGCTCATCTCCAAGGTAAAGTGATGTGCGCAGACGGGAACATGTCGGGGTGTTGCAGGACGGCTGATTACGTTTGATGTAGACTAATGCTGTCAAGTTGCCACGTTCAAAACTTATCATGTTGGTTTTTCTAAGCCTGCTGAACGTGTACTTGCATTTTATGAGCCTATTAGAACATAATGATCTCAGTGCTACCTATATTCACAGTTCAAGCTACAGGTGCAACAGTCTTTGAAATGAAAAACCTGCAAAGTTTAAGGGGATGCTTAAATTACAGGAACAATTATACTGAAATGTTTGTAAATCTGTTTATAAGGATATACAAAAACTATTTTGCAGAATACAATATTTACCTTTGTCTTTAATGTTTGACATAGAAGACAAACGAGGAGTGTTAAAGCAGTTGGAAAGCTTGTTTGACAGTGTGTGAGAGAGTGCCGCTGTGCTCACTCTGTGGAATTTGATAGTGTGTGACAGGGAAGAGCAGCAGGGTGACAGGTACGCTCACCCGTGTTTTCCGAACAGCGTGCTGCTCCTTACTTTGCAGCTGAGCGTGTTCTCTCTGCTGTAGCGAGTCCGCGGGAGATGTGCAGCGTCAGCACTGTTAGGGGCGCTGTGGGGAGGGGTCAGAGGTCGGAGGTGGGCACTGCGGGGTGGGACTAGCTTGAGACACAGAGTCGTCCTCCTCAGGAATGTACGTCTTTGCTTTTCCGTGCGGCTTGGCAGGTTGCCAGGCTGTCCGGGCACTCGGTGTGGCCCTCGCTCCCTCGAGTGTGCTCGCACGCTTGTATGCGGAGTTTTGTTTTTTGTTTGCAAGTGCCATAATGCCCATTTTCTCTGGTGTGCGCACATCGCTGGGTTGAAATGGCGTCACTGCAATGGGGTGTGTGCCAAGGTGTCGCATGCCAAAGTGATTCATCCAGATCTGCAGCAGGTGATTCAGCACAGCATGTAGAGGGCTGTCCAGGCTGTGGCTGTGCACTGCAGTGCATCTCATGAGCTCAAAGGGCTTCGTCACAGTGAGGTCTCTGTAACACCCCCCCAGCTCTGAGCTCACAGATCTCCATCGCAGTGAGGTCTCTGTAACACCCCCCCAGCTCTGAGCTCACAGATCTCCATCGCAGTGAGGTCTCTGTAACACCCCCCCCAGTTCATGAGCTCAGAGGGCTTCGTCACAGTGAGGTCTCTGTAACAACCTCCCAGCTCTGAGCTCATAGATCTCCATCACAGTGAGGTCTCCTTAACACCCCCAACTCATGAGCTCAGAGGACTTTGTCACAGTGAGGTCTCTGTAACACCCCCCCCGCTCATAAGGTCACAGATCCCTGTCACAGTGAGGCCTTTGTAACACCCCCCCAGCTCATAAGGTCACAGATCCCTGTCACAGTGAGGCCTCTGTAACACCCCCCTAGCTCATGAACTCAGAGGGCTGCGTCACACTGTAGCGCTCAGGTGGATGGATTGATGTTAGCGCTTTTCCTCTGACCACCAGCTCATGTAGAATGTCTTCGTCAGGGTCTGAACCTGAGCCCAGAAAGCACTCAGTGATTCAGCAACAGCTTTCATAAGAAGCCCTTTAACACCCCTCCCCCTGCCGAACAACACCCCCACCTGCTCCAGTCCTGCTCTGCTTTCGTCAAAGATATGATAAGAGAAAACCTAATCGGTCATGCTCAGAGTACAGTTTCTATGGATACAAGAAATATATCCAAGTCCTGTGTATCGAGCCACAGGGGCCAATAAAATTCAGAATTTGTGCATATGAAGATTACCCAGCACAACTGTAATATTATCATATAATGTAAATATGTTCACTGTTCACTTTATTTACCCTCAGTATACGACTTAAATCCCAAATATTGTTTTGTGTCAGTAGTTAACTGCTACCTGTTTAATTTTGAGTCTGTCCCGGTGACATTCAGCTGTGCGTGTATGTGCTGATTAGCACACTTGTGTGTAGTTCCTGGAAGCCAGATACCTTTCTGTTTGCCTGCAGTGTCGTCTCATCTGTGCTGCCTTTTTGGTTTTAATACTAAATCCAGAGGGTTTCTTCAAGCAGTTGTTTTCCTGTCAGAGCTCTTACCTAGCGGAGGGAGCATTGACACAGCCTTTTTACAGTTCATATACATACCTTTTGCTTGCATTATATGTAGTATTTTATGCGTTCAAACATGTAAGAGTGTCCAGGTTTTCATTCTCTGGTTCTGGCAGTCTGGGACTGGTAAGCCAGGCTGCTCTCGGCTGGCAGAACGTCTTCACTGTGGTTATTCCAGGGCTTAGAGTGCCAGCCAATCTTTCCATTATGCTTCACTTTTGGTTGCCCAGCCATTCATGTGTGCTCTTTAAAGGACCCCCCCCCCCACAGATGACACCCACATGCCATGGTGGGTTCCACACCATCTGTTCCAAAGGGATGCCTTTGGCCCACGTGCATTTTGAGATCCCATCTGGCACCATTTTGCACAGAAATGGCTCGTGACTGCAGAGAACGCCAGCTCCACACTCTACGAAGGACACCAGAGTAGCGCTCCTGGTTGTGAAGCATGTGCGCTGATGTGTATTTGTACTGATGGACAAACATTTTAAATCAAGTTTCAAACTGTAAGCATCTACCTCCACTGCTTTATGTACTGGGGAAATTGAGTGCTCCTTTAAGACTTTGTCAGTGCATGTAACGTAAGTAGAAGTAGAGTTCACCACCATACAGAGCACCAGGGGACAGTACCCTCTGTGGTTTGCATCTCCAGGTGTCTTGGTCAGCATTACCTGGAAGAGCTTCTAGAAAGGGATCTAGTTACACAGTTACTGTAAAGGTTGGCACGGATGCACACATCTCTCCTGGGGTTACCTTCATCTCTCCTTGATCTAAATTGAGACTTCACTTTGATCACAGTGCCTGTTCCATTTGGAGAGCTCAGATCAATGTCCTTAAAAGCATGAGCTTCTAAAAGCTCCTGGAGGTTGTGTTTAGGGTACGGGGGGTATTTTACTGTTATAACGTTTACAAAAAGTTACATCTTCTTTTTCTATTTTTTCAGTCCTTCCAAGGAAGTCAAGGCAGGGCGTACCTGTTCAACTCAGTGTGAGTACATCCATTCTCTGAGGGCTCTTATGTCCAGAATTTTTTTGACCTTTCTTGTTTTTTTATAGATTTTGTTTACAGTTTGTGTTTTGTTTCTGGGTTTTTTTCACGCATTTGAAAGTAGACATGGACTTATGTATTTCAGTAAACATAAAAAAAAAACCTTTTCTAAAGTTGATGTTTTTCTCGAATCCATGTGGCCATGGTGCTTGAGTGTGGTAACGTTAACAAGGTCGACAGAGCAAAAGTTACAATTATAGAGTAAAACGAACCTTGTTGATTTGATCTTTTCTGTGGCACACAGGTGTATAAATACACAGATGTGCAAATGCAAGCTGAATATGAGCCGTTCCCAGACTTTTGTCATTTTTAAAATTAATTTTGCATTACAGGGGATAAAATGACAAACCCTAGTCTGATTTAAAGAAACGGGTGTTCTTTGGATACTGTGTTCAGAGCTGCATGTCTTTATCTTGGCTGAGGAGTAAGTGATGCTCTGTCACAGCAGAAACATGAAAATGCACAGGGGAGATTCTGGAGACTCTCGAGGCCTTAGGCAAAATGCTTCAAGAGGATTTCTACAGATTTCTTGTTGCAATATGTACTATTCGATCAACTGCCCTCAAAGGCCCCCTCCTACCTTGGGGCCCCAGGCAGTTGCCTGCCTTGCCTGTCCTACTGCAGTGCATCTCAGTATGGAGAATCTTAGCATGATGCTCCTGTACTTTTAGGACTTCGAACTCAAGGCACTTGGTGTTGAGTTCAGAACGACCACTTAAATGTTTAAGCAGACTTGTGAGCCTTGGACACAAACACTAGACTTGCCACGCATGAGCTCTTTGTGCAGGTGTTTCCCTGCCTGATGCCTTGCTATCCCCCCCACCTCCAACCCAGTGTCAACGTGGGCTGCGGTCCAGCTGAAGAGAGGGTGCTGCTCACCGGACTGCATGCTGTCGCCGACATCTACTGTGAGAACTGCAAGACCACACTGGGCTGGAAATATGTGAGTGTTTCACAACCGGCATGCAGCACAGGCGGAAATAAAACTGCTTTGTGCACGCACACACACAAACACACACACACGCACGCACGCACGCGCAAGATTTTGTTATGCCATGAACAGAGGGGCTCTGTCACAGCTGTAATCTTAAAAACCACAAGGAGAGAAAGTTTAACCTTTAGTACATTTAAATCAACACAAACTAAGTTTTTATACATGAAGTGATGAATGTGTTGTTGAATGCAGACGTGTGTGGAAGCAGTTTAAGTTGTTTGTTTTGGATGGACATGAACAAAATAAACACACTGATTTATTTGAGGTCGTGAACATCTGGTAAGACAATAACCCTAAAGTCAAGAGCAAAGGCTAATGCACAACCAAGACAGTGTACAGAGCACTCGGCGACCCTGTGGTGTGAAAACGTCAGAATGTGCTGTGGTTTAGGTCCACACTTAATGATGGAATAGAGAGCATATTAGCACCCATGTATTGTCCTGCAATATCACTTACTGACTGGACAGAATTTTTCAGTCCCACTGGGTCTTCAGCGTTTCCCTTTGGGCCACATCATGCACCAAAGAGCTTGCCAGTACAGGGTATTACACCCTGTTATGAGCACACCCTAATTATGTTACCAAGTAAAGCTGTTTATCTTAAATCTGTCTGGTAGTGTGAAACATAATTTCCAACTTGGCTGTTATACATATTAGTATTTTTGACGTTTACAGTGGGTTTTTTACAGCCACCAGTTAACAGATGCCTTAAATAGATGAAGATAGGGTGCCATATTTGTGAGGTGTTGTCCAGTACACCATTCATGAAAGTTTTTTTGGATGGTGGTGCTATCTGTGAACCACTCTTAATACCTATGATGATCCCTTCCTATGACTGTCAAGGCGCTACATACACTGACCAGCCAGTTGCTGCTTCGTATAGGCTGTGAATTGTGGTAATATTACTCCAGTGTATTGTTTTAAAAGCTGCATAAGCAGAATGTAAGAAGATTATAAACACGACGCATTTAATTTGTGACACGGGCAGCTTCGCTGCGACGTGCCCCCAGAAAATGGCAGGAGGCAAGCAAGTTTAGCATTTGACTTTTCTGGGATGGATATGAGTTAAAGCTGTTTTGACGTTGGCAGTCCTGGTGAAGAGAACATGCTGGGACTTTTTTTTTTATGTGGCTGGTGTTCTCGTGTGTGATGCTTCCTGTCCTGTGCTGCCCTTTCTGCAGGAGCACGCCTTTGAGAGCAGCCAGAAGTACAAGGAGGGCAAGTTCATCATCGAGCTGGCTCACATGATCAAGGACAACGGGTGGGACTGAGCTGTCGGAGGTCTGGGGGGGGGGGGGTAATGGCGGGATTGGACAGTTAAGGGTGTTTGTGTGTTTAGGTGTGTGGTGCTGCTCCAGTTTTACCCCATTCCCCTTCCCTCCCTCCCTCATGCCCCAATTCACACCATCCAGCAGACGCCTGAGAGGGAGAGAGAGAGAGAGGGCAAAGACAGCAGGTGACAGGTCCACCGGGGGAATTAGGATTTGTGTGTGTGTGTGTGTGTGTGTGTGTGTGTGTGTGTGTATGTATATGATTTGTCTAACATAAATGACAAAATGCATGTGTACACACATGCAAACATACACACACACACACACACACACACACACACACACACACACGCACACACACACGCACACCCGCATGCTTGTTTCATGCATTAACTCAGATGGGACTTACTTCATAAATGACCTACGTTGGTCTATATAGAGAGGATGCAGAATACAGAAACTCCTGTTCTTGTTAGGTTTGGAGGGAGCTGATCTAATACAGATAGAGGTGGGCTGAGTTGAACACCTGCAGGTTAATCACCAGCTATATTAGCAACAAGGCTGTGTGTGCAGTCTGCTTAGCAAGGCACTGTAGGTGTGCAGTAAGGACACGGCCATGACACTCAGTCCATTCTGGACGCAGTATTGAAGTGTGCTCCCTCTCTCCTCCCAACTCCAGCATGACAACACACCCTTTGCACACATGAGACAGACCTACTGTTATGTTCTTGTACGTGTTGTTTTGGGTTCTATGTTATAAACTCTCCATTTTGTGTGACTCTTCCCATCGAAAAATGTCCAGAGAAGATCCTGTTTCTCCATTGGCTGTGCTTCTGTTTGTCATCAGCCAAGTGGTTCTGTGGCAGCCAATGAAAAGTCAAGATGATTTTGAATGAAAAGAGTGCAAGAGGAAGTGAGAGAGAGAGAAACTGAATGTAGATTGTATCCAAGCCCTTTATATTTTGCGGTGTTTGGTTGAATGGCTGTTGTTCGGTTTTAAGTAATTTTGCCAGTTTGTGAGTGATGTTGTCCCTCGTGTGCAGTACGCGTACTTTGTGTTAACTTGTGGGATGGGACTGGTGAGTTTTGTGCTCACGTGTTTATTGCACGTAGGGGACGTCTGTGTTTAGAGACACCATGTAAGGGTGAGTCTCACCTGAGTGTTCATGTTTGTGTAGTTAGAGTAGATGGTGACAC
>JABJVR010000303.1:15051-58925 GCA_025773905.1 Chitala chitala | reverse complement strand
ACACACACACACACACACACATTCATTGACATTCACACACACACACACACACACACACACACACACACACATGCATGGACATGCAGACACACACACACACACACACACACACACACACACACGCATGCATGGACATGCAGACACACATACACAAAAACACTATCCTTGGATAATATTAATAGTAATGAGCTTTTTGGGTATATTGTTCAAGGCTGAAATTGTATTTTTGTTTCTATTTTCATACGCCGTAGTGTTTTTATTTAAAGGATCCCACACATTGTGCATATTCTGAAGGCAAAGTTTAAAGTTTTTTTCACTAGTGAGGTAAAGAAATGAGGTGTGATATTGATTCCCTTTTTTAATCAATTTTTAATTTATATTAATTATATAATTTTTAATTTAAGCCTATTACATTACTGCTGCTTTATTGCTAACACTATAATTACATTATTAATAATTTGTATTACTGCTACTATTAAATGTGGCATGAAAAGTTGTGGCTATCTGAGTTAGAGTACAATACACATAAACCTATGCACCCACACACACACTACATGATCCCACCTCTGGGCCAACTCATGACTGAATCTCATTAGCTCCTTATGTCCTCATTAGGCCTTACGACGCCTGCCCCTGTTGGCTGTAATGAGGGCATCTAGTGTGGGACAAAGACCTGGGCAGGCACAAGGCCTGCCTGTCACCACACAACACCCCAGCTCATGGCCCCATCTCTGGAACTTGTTATTTTTGGGAGGTATTGCACAGCAGGTCTTGGCAGCCTGATCAGAGCGGCTCCTCACCTCATCGACCCCCATGGCCTCTGCATTGTCGGGCAGCTGCCCAGACATCCTAATTGACAATTTCTCTGGAAACCTGTGTCTTCCTTGGCGACCTGACAGACACAGCAGTGCATTTGATACGATCATTACTTTTTTTAGACTTTCTATAGATACGAGTGTCAGTCGTTAGCAGCGAGTAACTATGGGTTATCTACCAGGATATGGGTGGCTGGGATGTGGAACAGCTATACTGTGACAGTAAATACCATAACAGGCCCCTTTCAAAATGTTTAATTCAGAGCTTTTTACAACAAGGGTCATGTGGATCCTGTTGCATGCTGTTTGGAATGTGTAGAATATACAGGCAAAAACACTACTATAACAGAACCTGCTGTGGTTAACAAGACTAGATAATAAATTAACTTAATTGCATGTCCAGCAGGCCATTGATGATGGTTATTGTAAGTGTACTCTGGGTTTGCTGCTGGAATAGAAGTTAAAGTGCAACTTCTGCTGTCAGAGGGCGTCATCACTGACTGCCATGAAATATTAAGCTAAAAGCCTCCAGAGAAGCCCAAACCCAGGCCCAGCTGTCTAAAAGCATAAACCCATACATTCATCCGTCTGTGACTGAGAGTGGACTTACCCTGTGGTTGAAATACAGTCAACCATCACAGCCACCAGTGCAAACTGGAATAATGTCTCAGTGTGGAGGCCTTCCCACTCGCTTGCTAATGTTCTAACAGAAAGGATGAAGGAGCTGTAAGGATGAGCTAAAGAAAAAGATATATGGTCCAGGAGCACTTTGCTGTGTGGAAAAAATCTATTATCGACTTCTGAAAATCTTAATTACCTCTCCAAGCAAGGATGCCTGAATGATGTAATTAATTTCAGAATGTGAAACATGGAAAATTAATACCAGCAAGTATTAATTCTGGGACTGCTTGAAAGGTATTATTTAGGAACACTTGTTTGACCTCCTCTTGGTAATGGCCTTCATAAAAAAACGTGAAAGTCAGTTTAGGATGTTTACGAATAAAAACACAGCCTTTGGTAGTGGAGGACCTCAGTGTGCGTAGTCTGGGTGCTGGTTACTGCTCTGCTTTAGAAGGCTATCTTGTTCAGTGCTCCTAGAGGTGATTTCTTCTGCCCACTGCTTAGTTTAGCATCTCATTTTTCCCTGATGGCTTTCCATTCTGCTGACTTTATGAATTTGTGTGCTATTAACAGCAGTGTGTCACAAACAATTTATGATGTTTGTGCCTGTGCTGGTGTGTTTGCCCTTGTGTTGGTGTGTTTGTAACTGTTTCTTCCCACAGTCCAAAGACAGACAGTTAAAGCAAACTGGTGAGGTTGTGTTGCCTACAGTAGTGGGGTTTTCCATCCATAAGCACTTGAATCCCTGGGGGTTCAACAACAGGTGTTAGGAGATACGTGGACATTTGTAGCTAGTTTACAAATTAGAGATTATAATAAATAAAATGCATCACGACTGGTGCTAATATTTAATATGCAGTGTAATAGTGCGGCGCTGACACATCCCCATCGGTTTGTATAGATGGTTGCATTTCTTGGGATTTATAGCTTAAGAACAGTTTCTAGTTAGCAGAAACCACGAGTTAGTTATCTTTAGCTAAAATAAAGGGTCTTTTTAAAGGAGAGAAGGCTACTTTGTGAGTATGATTTTTTTTTCACCAGTCATTTTATGAGTTGTCTTTTCATTAAGTAAAAATTATGATAAATGTCCACTTGGTATTAAACAATTCAAACTAAGGGTCACATAAGTTTTAAAATATTTTTTTGATTTGACTGGTCTGCAATGTGCTGACATCCTGCCCAGGGTGAGCCCTGAACTTTGCCGTAGGCTGCACAAGATAAGCTTCAGGCCATATTTGACCCTGAAAGGGACAAGTGGTTTGGTGATTGTCAAGGTGAGGCAAGATGCACCAAAGCAGGAAGGTCAATGCGCAGAGATCATTTACTGTGAAACAAAAAGTCAGAAACAAAGGAACAATGCCACTAAAACAGAGAATAAGAACAATACTGTAAACACAATGAAACTAATATGAATGACAGCAAAAAGAGTCAGGAACAGCAACAAACAGACCACAGACATAGCAAGAGCACACTAACTGGCTTCAACAACAAGCAAAGATAGAATGAAAACACATAGTCTAAATAGTGCCATAAAGGAAATAACAACCAGTTGTAAACACTCGCTAAGGCAAATGAAGAAACAAAGGAACAGAGGCAGGCAAACAGGGGGACACGGCCACATGATGACAGCTTGGTCAAACTCTTACAGTAATGGGTTATACTGGTTTTGTGAATGATTGCTTGAGCCTGAATAATAAAAAAAGGGACACATTAGACAAAAAAGCTGCAAAACATTGACCTCTATGTGTGTGTGCAGTGGGGCAGCGACGGCAGTTTGATGTCCAGGGCGCAAGTTAAACACAACCCTGGGGGTGGAGTGCAGGTTGCTTTTGGGCATCTTCCAAGATGCGGACTAGACTCTTACAGACCTTAAAATAAATTGATGGTTATGATTTTGAGGAAAATGTAATGCCTAAAAATAAAACTGAATTGTGTATAACAGATGATTGCACATTAAGGGGCAAATGGATCCTAGACAATGAGGAGAAAGTGAACAGCAAAATGTGTTGTACGTAGTCAGCTGTTGTATTTGTCTGAACCCTTTTGTTGCTGATCCACCACCTGTGATGACAGAATGACTGACACCCATGATATTGTTCATCTGTACCATTTAGTTGTTAAGTGTGTCACATCCTACACCTGTCATACTCTGCTCTGCCCTCTAGACGTCACCATTTCCCCCGTTTTCATGTTTTTTTTTCTAATTCTGTTCTCACCTTATGAACTATGTTAATCAAATCAGTGCCTTCAGCTGTTTCCCATTTCCATCTTTCCTCTATATATACCTACCTTATGGTTCAGTCCTTGGCTGGTTGTTGAAGTGTTGTAGTTTAGTGAAGCCTTTGTAATGTTGTTGGATGTTCTTTAGTAGATGTTTGTCCTTTTTTATCCTGTATATTCATCCCATCTGTCAGGACAAAGTCTTCTGTGTTTAGACTTAGCCTTTGCCTCCATGCATACATTCTCCAAAACATTATAAAAATCAGCAGTGGAGTCTCTATGTTAGAGAGGGGTGAGAGAACTAGCAAACATTGACATTTTTTGTGCATTAACCAGGACCGTGGATAAAGCACTCATGAAAAAGGTCTGTTTTTGATCATCAGGTCATGTGTAATTATCCAAATAAATAAATTAAATTATTTTACTGAAGTTATTTGGCAGGATTTACAGCTCTGCTGTAAATGGCCGTCCTCCAAGGCTGTACCACTTGGTAAAAATGATCGTTGCTTCCCAAATCAGCAATGATTTTTAATGATTAAGTGCCAGCTACCATTAAAATCCAAAGAAGTATGTATTACATGCCAGCCTAGGGGATGGACATGTGGGCAGGCAAATAAGAGAGACATGGAAAAATTACAACACTGCTCCATACACACAAGGTTAATTATTAGCTTTTTACCTTGTGGTCTACAGATAACTCACTCAAAAAAAAAAGAAAGAAAGACAAATGTGAATATGCAAATGCTACGCTTTGTGAAAAAGTCTTTAATTAATCCGGGAACAGTGGCTTGCTGTAATGGCAGACCTTTATACAGCCCACAGATCCTTTCCACCATTGACTGGTTTTCTGAGCCCCTCCTTTCATCTGTCTCCCCCTTCCTTATGGCTTTTCTCTTCCAAACCAACTCCCCCCTACTGCCCTAATGGACAGACAGACTGACACAAAGACGGTCACAAGACTGACAACACCCAGAATGTACACACAGAGGTATGGCTGTTAGAAGTAGCAGTGTGCTCTCGATAGCGACTTTTAGCAAGCACAGGAAAAAATGTGTTTTATAGGACAGCTAAGCGTGAATTAAGTGATACGGGGCTGCGTAATACAACTGAAAACAAATGTAATGACTCTGTACAGTGTCATGCTGGTGGCACACTTGCAGTATAAAATAATGACAAAGAAAGTCTCTGAAACTGTCACTGAAATCTTTGCATTATGATCTAACCTTCTTCTGAATCAATACAAGAAGATGAGTGATAAAAGAAATGCCAAAATGAAGCTTTGAGACAATGATTTGCAGACACACTGCAGCGGCAACGAATGTCTGTGGTGTCTCAAACTGTTATTACATGGATCTAATTAGACGTCTTCAGCTTTTTGAGAGAAGAGGAAGCAGGTCCTCACTGGGATGTAACATTGCAGGATGTATTAAGCCTTCCCTAATGGGGTGATGCCATTGGTTAATTTACAGTTAAGTGTTGGTCAGATGAATTAAAACCTCAAAGCAGAGGCGGGATGAAGCCTGGTAATTCTCCTGTGCGTGCTCTGGAAAGGGGCATTCTCATGGTCCCACGCGGACAACCAGACGTAGGGATTTGTTTCTGGTCTTACTTTTACATCCTAGTGTGTAGCCCTGTCCATACTGACTCAGAAGGACCAGCGATGTGGGCTAAGTAAACCTCAGTGACCTCTTCCTGGAAGCTGGTTCTTCTATCTGCATCAAATTGAGCTGTAGAATCCTGGGACAATCAGCAGAAGGTCTTATCACATCTCTGTTACCTCCCAGCCTCTGGTGCTCACTCACAGAGTGCCTGCACAACAAAGACACAACCCGCCCAAACCATCCCTCCTCGTGAAAACCTCCCCGGTGGTAGCACAGATTTGTGTTATCGCTTCAAACAGTAGCATGCTCTAAATACAGCAGACAGTGGTAGTAATATTAATCTTCATTGGTTCTGTGATATCTGCAATGTTTGGACAGCAGCAGAACTCATTAGTGATGGAGCAGAGAGGCCCTTCTGTCAGCCGGGAGCCCTGGCGTGCTGTCCTCTCACTTGTGAGCCAGCTCTCTCTTTGTTGTCTTCCCCCCTTCGTCCACACATTTCTTGGGTCTGGAGCTCCACTAACTATTAAGGATGCAGGACATGGACAGGTTGATCAGGGCAGTCCCCATCACTAACACCTGATCAAACTGACCAGCTTGTTCATGCAGATGGTTATCGAAACCCCAGACTATCTGGGATTGTGCAGTTTATGCCAACAGCTCTTTCACTGGCTAAACAGGCTTGAAGATGAACATGAGTGCATATTAAAATAATCTCCATCCATGCATCCATCCATCCATCCATCCATTTTCTGCCGCTTATCCAGGGCCCGGTCACAGGGGCAGCTTCCCAGACGCCTCCTCCAGAATGCCTCCTCCTTCCGGGGAAACGGCGAGGCATTCCCAGGCCAGTCGGGAGACGTAGTCCTTCCAACGTTTCCTGGGTCTTCCTCGGGGTCTCCTCCTGAATGGACAAAACAATCTCAATAAATTAATTTCCGGGCTCTTTTAAATGAATAACAGTATATATATATATATATATATATATATATTTTTTTTTTTTTCTTCTACTGGCAGGCTTTAATTTGTGACCTATGGGGCTGTCCAAAAAAGGTTTTCTTTCAGTAATCATCTCGTCTGACACCCCAAGGCTGCTGGTTCAGTGTGTGTGGTCGTGATGCCCAAAGACATTTTGTTATCACCATAAAGTCGTCTGGAACACACCGGCAAATAAAGAGGAAAAACATGCATAGCAACAAACTGGGATGTTTGAGGGCATGCACATCTTAGCACAGAATGAGAGTGAGAGCTATCAAAGAAAGAGAAAGAGAAAACTCTGGACCCCTCAGTTTGAAGATGTTTTGTCTGGTGTATCTGTTAAAACAGCAGACAAGCTCACAGCTTGTCTTCATTAGCAAGAATTTCCACGTTCTTGTTCATTTGCTGGTTTCAAAGTTTTGATGTGTGTTTTTTTACGCAGATGAGCTGCATGTCTTCATACACACTGAGAAAAACTTGCCAGATTTTGGTCAACTGATTTTTCTTTCTGCTTTTCTGAAAACTACTTGCTAAACATCTTGGGTCAACGAGGTTATTTTTATGATACATAATGTTTACTAAATAAAATTTCACCCATTTAATACATATTTAATTTTATTCTGGACATGTTAATTTTCAAAATCGTAAATCTGTTATCCTGCAGAAAAAAAATCAATGTTTTTTTAATGGGGTGTAATCCCATTTCTCTGCCTACACTGACCCGTGTTTTTACAAAGTGCCTATTGGAGGCAGTGTTGAGCTTTTAAAAAAAATGTGCATATGTGTTTTAGGAGAACTGAATCTGTTCGAGCTGAATACTTGACAAAAGGCCAGAGGGAGTTCTGTACACACCGGGTACTAACTGACCATCAGTTTTAGTACAACCTGAATATATTTCTGGTTTATTAACTAGCCCAGGCTGTGGACAAGTGGTGAGAAGAAGCTGGTCACAAGAGGTGTTCATGTAATTATCACAAGTAAAAAATGTACAGTTTGAAATGATGCAGGCATTTAAGTCCCTCTCTCTGAATCAGCGTGTTATTGTTGCTGGTTTGCAGAAGTTCTGTATGTCCTATGGGCTGATATGGATATTTCATTGGTTGATTACCAGGCCCTTTATGAACTGCATTATGGGAGAAGTAATCATCCAACAAGATCTTCCTTCTGGTGCTTCAGTGTCAGCAATCTCACTGTCATCTAACTCTGCTGAATCACCTCCCAACCCTCGCTTGGCCCACCTTGGTGTCCCTATAGCGCTACCTTTTCGCCCATCTCCCATTACCAGAGCTGTTCATCTCAGTGTTTTCACAGAAGGGGCCGGTGGCTGCTGTGCTTTTCCTGTTTGAGCTATGGTCCCAACCACAACAAGACTCTTCTATTAGGTAAATACAGATGCAGCTTCTGCTTGTGCAAATCTACTTTTGTAACATTATTTCTGTGCCTTTGTTAGCATACATGTAAGCACATGTATGCTAACAAAAACACAGATAATTCTAATGCACATTGCCTGACATATAAATGCTCAGCACTGCAATGTTGCAATGTTCACCCAAATAACCTGTTGTGTCTATATGTGAGTGCATTTGTATTTCACAAATGTGAGTATGTTTTCTGGAATGTTCTTCATATATATATATATATATACACACTCTCACTCACATACACGCACGCATATACACTGTATATGAGAATATGACTTTGCATTTATTTTAGTTTGTGTGTGTGTGTGTGTGTGTGAGAGAGAGAGACAGAGAGGGAGAAACCTCATCATGGTACCATCCATAATAAACATTTACAATGCTGGCATTTTGCAGTTTTTCTCTAGAGTTCTGGACACCACAAGTCACCCACGGCATCCCAGCCTTGTACATGCATGTGTGATGTCTATCATAGATGAATCTACGTCACCACATTCGTGCCCAAACCTTCAAAGAGCAGTTGGTTTTGGGGTGTGTTGTCTGTGTTGCCTAACAGTCCTGTTGTACATTCTGAAATACCAGAGGAGGCCTTCACCACTTTCACGTTCTTCTCTCTGTACTTCATCTGAAGGATGTTGATGCAAACAAGACTCCACACAGACTGAAGGGGGCGCTAGGTGTCATCATTACCTGCACAGCAGGAAGGCGTGACTGTGCGAGAGTGGCGTGGCCCCGTCCCTGAGGGCCAGCTGTGCTACTCTCTGATAATCGTAATGCACTTATCTGACAGCTCAAACTCGTCCATACTGTGGCACTGAGGGCTCTGTGCAGGAGGCCTGGGAAGAAGCCAATTACAGACATTTGGCGACGGAAGTAACTACAATAATAAAATGTTTTTTTCCTGTGAAAACTAGGTCATTTCATGTGAGACTGGTGCATGAATACCAATGAATTGTGTTATTTCAGAGTCCAGGAAAGCAGATTTAACTGTTAAATCAACAGCAACAATAGCAAGACATAGTTGCATCTCTGGTAAAAAAAAAATATATATATATATATATACATATTGTATATTGCATTGTCATTCTCACAAAACTAGAAAGATATTGATGGCACAATATCAAGACATAATAATTTGAGACAATTAATAATTAGAGGTCATATTTTATTGGCATTGTCCTACTGCTTCATATGGCCTCATGTGTATAACATTTGAGTAAAACTGTTCATTTAATAAGCACTGGGAAGTTACAGTTCTGTAACTATAAACTTGGAGAGTAATTGGATTCCAACAAGGACTATTTCATGTCAGAAGTGTAATATAATCAGCATCACAAAAACAGTGCAACAGCAGCTCATGCCAGGACTCTCAAACAGCAGCTCATGTCAGGACTCTCTCAAACAGCAGCTCACGCCAGGACACTTTCAAACAGCAGCTCACGCCAGGACACTCTCAAACAGCAGCTCACGCCAGGACACTCTCAAACAGCAGCTCACGCCAGGACACTCTCTAACAGCAGCTCACGACAGGACACTCTCAAACAGCAGCTCACGACAGGACATTCTCAAACAGCAGCTCACGACAGGACACTCTCGAACAGCAGCTCACGACAGGACACTCTCGAACAGCAGCTCACGCCAGGACACTCTCGAACAGCAGCTCACGACAGGACACTCTCGAACAGCAGCTCACGCCAGGACACTCTCAAAGCATCAGCCTGAAAGAGGAAGCATCACAGTAGACTAAAGTTAAGTAAACAAAAGGGATCTGCTTTTTCTAAAAGCTAATTTGCCAAACTTTTATTAAATGCCTCAAAGGTGTCTGATATACATTTCTAAATTCAACTAGAATTGCTCAAATGCACATACTTTATGGTAGTTACAAAATTGTTTTTGATGTGTTTAAAACATTGTCATTTGGTTTTGCTGAAACAGCCAGAGAAAGGCCACAGTTCATTTTCAGCCACAAGACTTAAGACTACTAAATTCTTTTTTCACAAGATTCCTGTAGCTGAAATAAATGTGGTTTTTATTGACTTTGAATGAGTTGAATAGGAAGGAATGATCTGTATGCTGAATAGCCACAAAAAGATCATGGTAATGATCATTGAATACAAGTGTACTCGGCATACAATACAAAATGGATTGGAAACCTTAGAAAACATATTATGAAGTATGACAACGCATTATGAGGAGAACCTACTAAATCCTGGTGATATACAACACTTGTTTAAGTTCTGTTCTCACACAAAAAAAATTTGGCATGTGTGTCCATATGACCAAAAGAAAAAAAGCCCTTGGCTGTTTTTTTTCACTGCCAGTGTAGATGGCAAAAAGTTAATAATTTTACTGCAGGTACTCTATTGGTCCACAGTGTCGGTAACAGGTGAGGTGTGCCACCTGTTATGCCCCATGCAGCCTGTGTCACTGTCTGCTTTCTTTACAATGTCTTTGTTGTGTCATGGCCCAGTTCTAGTCTAGCCTCCCCCGACGATGCCTTTGTGTGCGCTCTGCGTTTAATCTGAACAGGGGGCCAGGTCTCGTAGAGGCTTTTCTTGTGCTTTGCAAGATGCAGTGCATTGTGGGCAAAGATTTCATCATAATCGTTTTTTTATCTGTTGTGAAGCGCAGGACAAGAACGCACAAAAGTGAGAAGATGGGAGTGACTGGAAACAGTCTTTTGACGGAGAAAAATCATGACTAACAAGAACAAATTGAAGCATCTCTGGGTGGGCTGCCCTTGGGCCAACAGTGAACAAAAAGAGTGGATGGAATGTACATGCCGGTGTATTGCTTATTTAAATTATATTAGAAGCAGTAGAAAAGACTGTGTTAGCTCTGTGTGCTGTGGACAGCTCCACGCTCAGGGGCGCAGATACAGGGAGCCGAACTGAAAGGACCTCTGCAGAAACAGCTCCTGAGGTCAATCAGTGAAGAGCCTGTGGCATTTACAAAAAATAGCATCCTTAAATTGTATTATGACATGAATCAAATGTAGACCTTCATTGTCTCAACGTGACTTAGTTAAACTTCAGTGTGTTTTATTAACAGTGTGTGTCTGGTTTGTCTGTGTGTGCACAGAAAGAGATGTTTGGACACTTTGCTCCAGGAGAACGCACGTGTGTAAGCAAAGGGAAAGAAAAACGAGACAACGGCGGACCGCTGTTCAAGTTTACAGGAAAGTCTGTGTACCTGTAGTTAGTTCACACATAGGGGTTTAACTGTTTATTAAGCAATTGTGAAAGACTACAGTCAAACTAAAATTAAATACAGTATTACTGATTTATGCTAACAAAAATGTTTAAGTCACTACATTTCTGGAGATTAAACTCACTTTGGTTGAAATAATTGGTCTTTGTGCTTTGTAGATTCATTGGCTTGCATTCACTGGCACCGAGTCTAATGTCATTTGTTTTCATTCGGAAGGATAATTCAGACTGGACTAATTCAATTTGCACTTTGCTTCTTGAAAAAATGTAATCTGCCAAAGCGAATTCAATTATACAATCAGCTTTGTGTCCTGTGAAGTAGTTTGAGGCAGATCTCTGTAGGGACTATTAACAGGCCGGGCTACCACTGTATCAGACGCATGTGAGCTCAAGACAAGGCGAGTCGTGTGCAGTGGGAATCACCGATGTTCTGGAAAATTCTAGTGCTGCTTCAGCACACGGTGCTCCAGCAGCTGCTCAGCCTGTGCACTGGCTTGGGAAAGCGTTTAAAAGATGAGAAACGACGTCAGCTTTGGGTTTCCCTGGCCTCGTCATTAGTCACGAAGTCTCTTTGTGGATAACACCTCATGCACGCTTTGAGCTCACTCCTGTACTCAGTTGGCAGAATTCTGCTTTTGGTTACATAACACAAATCCCAGCATGCACTGGGGAACAGCTTTCACTGATGAGCTGAACTGTCCTCCAGGAGCTCTTGCTCAGCTGTAAACACACAATGAAGGCTGGAATCACCATTTTACTGCTTACCTTAGAAAAGGTTATAATTATATAAAATAGCAGCAAAATCAAACCAGTACTAATGTGCTTTTCTTCTGAAATAATTCTCGGAGAGGGCAAAACAAGCCTAAAACAGTTTCCTTAAAAGCAGTTTGTTATACAATCATTGTCTTGTTCTTGAAAGCTAATTTCCTTTTGCCTCTTTCTCGTCTTTTAGCCTGGAGAATAAAGAAGGGTATGAACAGGTCTTCTGCTTGTACCGTAAAGTATCCTCCATACACATCCAGCAAGCAAGACACTGCTAGCTCTGCGAGCAATAGGTTTTCCCCTTTGTCGACTTAGAGATGGTATAGAGGTTCACAGTCTGCAGCTGCTGCTGGCTTACACAGATTCTGTTCTGCATGAAAAATGCCCTTCTAAGAGATGGGCCCACATAATGCCAGGGGTGCCAAGTGCTTTAGGGGAGGATTTGGTTTAAAAAACTGAAGTTTTTCATTGCAGTTCAGTTACTGCCTATCATGGTCTACTAACATATTGGATGGCTATTAATTTTTTTATAAAAATTTTTTAACTGTGCCATGTAACTGAAGAGTTTTTTGTTAATAAATGATGATTGTAATGAGTATGGTCACGTCTTGCCTAGTTTCAGAGTAATCTCTGCTTTGTCTAGTTTCTGTGGTATTTCTGTCTTTTCTAGTTTGTCCATGTTCTACGTTTGTGTCAGTTTCCTGTTTTAGTTGTGTTAGTGACTGCACCTGGCAAAGCACTTGTTCTTGGTTTGATTCTTTCAAGGCTTCTTTGTTCCATCGTCAGTTTCGAGGTATTGTAGGTAAATTCTGGTCTGGCAGTGCATTGTATCTCTTAGTCAGGTTTTTAACAATTGTCTGTCTAGTTATTCTTTTGTTTAGGTGTTCACTATTCTTAGTTCTAGTCTACCCTCGTTCACCTGTTCACCTTCCCTTGCTGTCTTGGTTTTTGGTCTGAGTTTGTATGTCCGTGGCTTTTGCTTCACGTACAGTAATGTTTACTTAGTCTGTGCCTTTTGGTTTACACTAATGGACATTGTTTACCATTAAACCTCTGCATTTGGACCTACCTCTTTGTTCTCGTCCTTTCAGGAAAAGAAAATGTTACAATGATACTGTAAGATATGAAAACTGAATAGCACCTTGGATCACCTGGATGTCTACTTTCTGAATGATGTTCAGGCTCAGATGAGGGCTGCTGTGGTGTTCGTGCAGATGCTGTCAGATGGATGTGAGCCTAAATATTTCACTCGGCTTCTCTATCTGGTATTACCCGGTAAATTGCATTTCATTGATAGTGAGACAGTTATCTATAATCTGACACAGAGAGAAACTTTCTGTATAAGGAGAGTTATGTAACAGGCATGTTCTGTCAGGTTACTGTCAGGTAAAATCAGGGTAACAATAATTTGACCTCTCCTTCCCCTCACTTGGACTGACGAGGTACATTTTTCCCTTTTTGCAGATCCTTGGCTAGATCCAGTGTCACCTCACGTTCTTGTTCTGTTTATATTTTTACATTTTTTCCCATTCAACACCACATTGCAGTTAAGCTGCAAGGAAGACCTGGACACAAAACTAACCAAACTAAACAAATTTACACTGTGAACCTCCTCACTGATCATATAGGGATCTACCTATAAGGACACAACATTTTTGGAGCATTGTGTTAGCAGAGAACGTGCTTCATTCATCTGGATGGTCAGACGATCCAGAGTACAAACACTGAGCAAAGGCAGGACTGGCGCTGTCCCAACTCTGTCAACCCATCATGCTCTGATGCCTGTGCCAAAATAAGCAGCTCTAATTATTTCAAATTCTGTCAAAATGCATGTTGAAAAATGTAAAATGGCCTGTAACTGTGAGAAAAAAACATTGGTGATTTTCAGTGCAAATCGTTCAGGTCTTTGCTTTGTGGCACATGGTTGTGAAAAAACACACTGACCGGCGATTTTTAATTTGATTATTTAATTTTTGAGTTGCAGCTTTTTGGTCTGTTTAGAGTAGACAGTAGATTAATAATTATTTTTGTTTATAAATCTTGTTCTTAGTTAACATTCACAGTTGAAGATATCCCCAAAAACATCTTGATTAGTAGTCCTTCACAAACAGCTAAATACAGTGATGTGCATGGTCCCCTCTCAGATCAATAGAAGCTGATTGGATTCTGATTCATGGATTCTGATTAACCTCCTCACCGCCTCCATCAAGTCTGGGATGTGTCATTTTTGCTTTAAGATTCATTGCTGCTGTTGCTTAAATAGCTGTCAATAACAAAACGTTTGTATGACTGTAGCTACAACTAATGACAATAGTGTTATTGGAATTCTATATTATTGCTCTATTTAATTAACTAATTTTGACAACCTCTCTAAACATGCTGAAGCAATCAGAACGCTTGTAAAAAATATATCTTCTTAGCTGTAACACTGTCCATGCTGTACACTTAAGGTTGACTGAGATGGTCATCGTTGAATTCATTAATTGCATTAACTGTTTACTTTCAACAATGTTGGGACTGACAATTGAAAGCGTTCCTACAGTCTGTAATTGAATAGCTTGCTTTCACCGTTGCCTCTACAGCAGTGACAGATGAATAAAAAAAAAGGCACAGGAATTCACAGGACTGCAGCATCTACCCAGAAACGGTTCAGCATACCTCGCGAAAATAACTCCCCGAAGGACTTCACATTGAGCAGAGATAACGACTCATCCTTTCCCTCTGGTATCTGCTTTGGGTTGTCAGGGTTACAGAATGAGACCCTGGGACCACTGCGGCCAGAAAAACCCACGCTTAAAAAAAAAAAAAAGACATCAAATGTGCTCTCATTAGCCTAACGGTGCTGCTGGCTCTCAGGGCCAGAGATACAGTAATGGAAAGTAATTAACATAATTTGCCCCAGCTTGGATCCAGATGGCCCAAGCCAGGCTATGTGCACAGCCGAGGAGGTAGGAAGTTTTTCAGCAGATTGTCTTTATGAGAACAATTTGTACACATTAAGTGTGGTACAACCAAAGTGTTGTTGCCACAGCCCTTAATGGATGCGGAGTGGGGTTGGGGTGGGTGGGTAGAGAAGCACACTCTGTGCTAGAGGAGCAAAGGGACCAACTGAGCAAAGGGAAGAAGCACCCAGGAAAACAGCGGGCATGGGCCATGCTGTCACCTTTGGGCTGTGGTTACAGGCCATGGATGTCAGTGCTGAAGAGTGCAGGCCCCTCTCTGTTCTCTACCTGCTATACTCACTGTAAGAGCTGAAGCAGGGGCAGTCATGGTCCATTATGAATGCTGGCTGGAGTCAACGTCCAAAGCCTCTTTTTAATAATACAGTAAATGGCAAGCTCTGTCCATACAAAACCTCCACAGTGCGATTTAAAGTTATGGAACCTATATGTGTATATGTAAACCCTCCCCCCCCCAGAAATGAATTATGTCAAGACAGCCTCAGCTTCCCTCCAGGACTTCTGGATCATGGTGTGGAGGCAGATTTCACTCTCAGCTTCTCACTGCGGTTTCTTATCTTTATATATATATATATATATATATATATATATATATATCTTTACAAACGTTACAAAAAGATAAATGTATAATTCATTTTTTTCAGAAAACAAGAGTCTGTGGGAGCTTTCTCCACTTTGTATAATTTATCTGATATGGAGGCGGCAGTGTAATTTGAGACAATTTAAATGAAGCACTCATGAATTTATAAAATGTAGTATAACATTGATAATATATTCACACAAGATGCAGCAAATTTTATATCAGCCTCATTATATTTTAGTTAGTACATACCAACAGTTGTGCTCACTATACAAAGCAACATCATCTGTTTTAGCATACACAAACAAAACATTTTACATTAGTGTGTACCAGCATCGTTTGCCAACGTGTGTTTGTTCTGATTCCGTGCAGTTTCTGCGTATGTGTTTTGACATCGCAGACTGCCCTGTTGTACCCCAGGCAATCAGGGGGTGGCATCACTGTGCATTCAGTTGTATGGGTTCATCTTCTTTGACAATGCCCCCCTCCTCATTTCTTGTCTGGCTCCTCACCCATCAAAGAGCAGGGTGACACCCTAGTTTACCAGCTGCATGGCACCGGATGAGCGATGTCATGTCGATGTGACAGAGCCAGGAACAGTGCCCTGGAGTGCTTTTCCTTGTGATGTAGTGATGGAAAAAGGCATCCACGTGGACAATTAAAGAGAGAAAAAAAACTTATCAGCCAACTGAAGTGTTATAATTACAGTGCATTATCAAGGATCCGAGGTCACTGGTGCGTCGGCCATCTGTGATGTTTCACGATTCATTTTTGGTGTGACCAAGTGCTAAACTTGCTTTCAGGGGTGTAACAGCAAGTTCACAGGCCTTGCAAGGTCAGGTTATAAAAGTTCTACAGATCTCACGTGGTATTGGAGTATTACCAAAACTGCTCTGGAAATGCGCAGCAGGTGGGTGATCTATAGTGATGGGGTTGTGTGTGTCTGTAACATACTATCTTGTGTCTGACCTCCACTGGTGTTACAGTTCTAAAGGAGATGAGCCTAACCGCAGCATTCAAACAAAGAAGCTTTAATGCTAGAACCACCAGGGGAACCAAACAGAACTGACCTGAACCAAGTAAAGAACACAGGAGATGGAAAAACAAATGAAAAACCGAAACAACACAACACAGGGGAGAGGAGGATTCTGACTGGTTCGAGCAAAAAGTACAAAAAAGACACAGGAAAAAACAGCTCTGACAAAAACCTAATAATATGAGATCCCTGTAGGCTTACGCTGAGGTGCTGATGTCTGCTTCTGTTTCATAATGCCAGAATTCATAGTGATGGTTATGCACAATTATAATAGCCTGCATGCTAAACTGCCTTTGTGTGCAAAGAAAAAAAAAAATGTAAAAAAAAAAATAATAATAATAAAAAAGGGAAGACTATTTTTTGTGTAGGTTTTGGTAGGACTATACATTTTTAATGTTTTAAGTGTCTCAAAATCGTTTAGCAAAGAGTTTTCATATCATGGTAATTGTTAATATGCCAAGCGTGTAGTGGAAGAATCAGGACTCAGGATTATAGCAGTTCTTAAAATACATCCGGTCTCACTGACTTAATGGCATAACATGCAAGGCTAGCAAGCCTGAGGCCTTGCCGGAGGACAAAAGGTTAATTTCTCCAGCCATTACCATCCCACAACAACGAAAGCTGGGTGCTGACAGTTGATGAGGACTTTTGGGTAGAGTGCAGTTACTTTAGCAACTGTATAGAGGGTGTAAGTAATGGCCACACACAGGAGAGGCATAGGGCTCTCATGGGCATCACCACGGAAACCAAAGCTGCATCAGCACTGGATGGTCCTGGGGGGATTACTTGGACGGCAAAAACAAGAACAAAGAATAGCACCCAGCAATAATAACGGGGTGAAACTGCTCTTCTTTTTACCAGACGAAGGGCTGGCATTGTGGAGAAGCCTGTATTTGTTATTGTCTGCCCAAACTTCTCTTCCCTCCTGCGTGTGTATGTGTTTGAGTCCGCGAACATGCGCACATCTTTCACTCTGGCAGTTATTATGCCTGGTCTGCTGGCACACCTGGAAGTCTGCCCAGCCTTATCACTCTCAAAGGAAGGATGAGTCTCTGCCAAATACAGTAAATGGAATCAGTGATGCAGCAGGCTGGTGTCTGTGTACTACACGAAGTCAAACAAATGTTGCCGATTTCAGCAAAGTCAATGGAGCAAAGTTTACCGAAGTTTGTCAACATCACACAATGGGAGTGTTTCTCATGCCCTTCCCTCGCTAATGTTCAGAAGCGTGAAGTTCAGTCTTAACATCAACGGCAAGACATGATTGTGATCTTTCGTGTCCATCTGGGGAAGCTGATACCTCACTACGCTAAATTATGAGCGGCATACTTGCCAAGCAGATGTGTTGCAACTAACGCATCGTGCGTGTCTTCGAGGGTGTGTGAGACTTGTGGGCGTGTGCTTTTATCGGAGAGCACGTGTTTACGTCAGCGTGCTTTGCACGTTTGCTTTGTTAACGTCTTTGAATGTTTGCTTTGTTAACCTCTTCTGAAGGGAAGCAGTGATGCGGTAGGCGAAGTTGCTGTGGGACTTGCTAGGTGAGGTATAATGATGTAAAAACACAAGGACACAAATGACTTAACGGCACTGATGGCATGTGTAGCAGAGTGTAAAAGTGCTACAGTAAGAATGCCTCAGTAGTCAGGTCAAGAGTTTGACTAGACCCCCAAGCGAGGGACTTTAGCTCAGCGGTCTATTTGCCTTGTATGGTAAAACTGTACGGGCTGCAGGGTCATGAGTTTGAGCGGGTTGCCCCTGTAACACATGCATGTATCACTCATAAGGGTCTAGTCAATGCTTTCTCTCAATGATAAACCAGTATTCCTCCTGTGAGGAGGATCACAGTGTCACAGTAATCAGTGCAGAGCCAAGATATGACCAGGAGTAGAGATGGAACCCTAGTCAGAAGCTCTGACTTGATTTTTCTTTGTTATGTGAGTAACATTATAAATGAATGCCATCCCAACAAAACCACTTGCTGTAACCTGGCAACCCCACTGATGATCCCACTAGCTCCAGACCTGAAAATAACACTCTGTCCTGATCACAGCCACTCACAAAAGTTTTCTTAGAAAAATAAGGCACTGGTCTGCTGCATTACTATTTAACATAATTTATTTTTCCTAATACACGCAAATGCTGGAGATTTCTATAAACTATTGTATATGTGCCACTGTGTAATCTGTGCATGTGTGTGTTTGGGATGAAAAGATGCAAACCAAAAAGACAACGGAATTTCAGATCAGAGGTTTATATTAACTCTCATCTGGACATCTTAGTTCTGTTGCTGACTGCACTGTTATTGATTAGTCATACCAACATATTTTCTTCCCTTAAATTAAAAAGCCATATGAAACCACTCTAGGAATTAAAAGGTCATGTTAATACTTTCATATGGTAGTTCATGGATTAAAAATGGCCAATGACTATTAGCTGGTTTTCTGTCCATTTCTGCATTTAGAATCAAGAGTGACTGATAACGTTAGATACGTTACTGACATTCAGGAGTAAATAAATATTAAACTAAAACAGTAGAAGTAAATATTCAAAATTATGTAAATTCACATTTATACTATATCTGCTAAGCAAATACTACCTTCAGCACTGCAGTGCACAGATATTGTGATTCTGAGAAACATTTTTTGAGAGATAAGAAACCTTGAACATCTATGAGCAAACCTGCCCTGTAAAGGTCAGACAGGACAAGAGCCTTCATCAAATAGATCAAAACTTTAATTTAATCCAGCTGTTTATGCAGCTTTACACTTTGATGAGATTAACTGAAAATATTCCTAATGAAGCAAAGAAAGCGGCTGAATATCAGTCATACGTTTCAGCTCATTGGCCTCAGAAATTTCAGTTAAACATTTCAGCTCTAATTAGAGACGGTTGGTCCACAACACAACGAGCTTCAAGGGCCCGTTTCCACTGAGCTGATAATTTGCCTGTGGGCAGAGGTTCCAAGATGTAATTTAGTACAAAATCAGCCCTCCGTCATGACTAATCTCCCTTGCAGCAGATGCGTGCACAAGGGCGGCCGATGTACCCTCGAGTGTATTGTGTCAAGGGACCCCAGGAAGTGGGAGGGGTTGTAACTGCAGCACTAATGAACGATGATGTGGCATTAACGAGCTCCTGAAAATTTATGGGCCAGCCATGACAGCGTGGTACTCGGACAGACCAATCAGCAAGCAGCTCCACTGCTTGGTATTCTACACACTGTTAGAAAATATATTATACTGTAGAGATGAAAGGGTCTTTGAGCTCTAACAGGGACTTCATGCATACCTGACTTCTGCAAAAGCGCAGGGGGGTTTCTCTTACCTTAACTTTCCTTCACTGACCTCAGATGGATCTCTTCTTTCACCCTAGTAATGGTTTCTCTGCTCCTTGCTCTTGTTTGGTTCTCAAAGGATCAGAACCCACATATCTTTAAGAGCTAATGACCCTTGACAGCACAAGTGGAGATCGACCTTGACACAACAACAGTCTCCCCTTCTGTGGTACCATCACAGATTTATCCCACAACCTCTGTAAATTTACTTCAACGTCATCACAGACCTGCCTTAACACCACTGTAGGCACACAGCACTGTAGATTGAACATCACAACTTCACCTCATCCTGTAGCACTGAAGGCTGTGGTTAGATGCCAAACTCCCACATATGGATTTTTCTGTTCGGTTAGTGAAGGAATAAGTTGTTAAGAATTCTGCTAGGACTTGTGGAGAGATGGCAACAAGGTGAGCGGTCACTAACAGTTTAGTAAATCATCAAAGAAAATGTTACCTAGCAAGTCAAATGCATAATTTGTTTTGGAAAAATGTACCTTGCAAAACAAAAACATGGTTTTATTAGATTTTGGAAGATTATAGGTCTATCCCTTACTACCAGTTTTACATTGTTTTGCATTGCTTATGTGAAGAGCAAAATTTTGTTAAGTAGTTTAGAAACCAATCAGGATTTTTTTGGTGTGAGATTTATTAAAAATTAAAAGTCTGTTAACAAGCTTCCCGTTTCAAGTGAGACGGGTGGTGTGCTAGCAGCAGGCTTGTGATTTGGTTTTAACGAAGGGGAAAGACTGACAGAATTTCAACATGAGATAATATATTAATTCCTTAGAGACTTTGTTTATACTGTGGAAGTTGGTAGCAAAGCATTACCTTATGAATATGAAACAAAATGTGCACAAATGTGCACACGAGCAGTTGTTACATAAATAATGTATTAATCATTAATCTGGAATGGAAAGGGTAAAATATACATGATATGTATTTTAAAGTAGGGCTATATAAAAAACTAAGGGGTATATAAACATATACTACATAAAAGAACATCAGATATGTTTAAAGTATCGCTTGTGTGCCCTTCCAGTTATTATTAATGTGCAAATATTCACATGTATTTTTCTCTTTACTATAACTCTGTCTACACCAGGTGACATAACAGCTGAACTGTCCTAAGTAATTAAAATGGAAAGAAATATAAGCCTCCTTTGTCTTCACAGCAAAACTTCAAAGTGTTAAGTGTTCAGGCAAAGTAAAAAATTAAGCATGTTATTCTATCTTAAGGAGAAACCACAAAACGGAAGGGTAAAATCAGCCCATTAGATGGCAATCGATACGCAATGCACAAGTAAGGATAGATTTTTAAAAGTCTCCTTTTTAAAGTGCTCTGTGGGGGTGAACTGTCTTGAAACATATCCATCTCCTGGCCAGCATGCATTTATTTCCCTCTGACCTTGTGACATACAAAACACCAGCTCTCGTGTGCTTAACATTTCCTCGGCCCTTTTATTCCTCTCTGCAGGCTTGCAGCGGATGCCTACATGTGCTTTCAAACTCTGGGCCTGCTGCAGTAACTGAAGATGCAGGGAGCGAGATTTAATGGATAATTAAATCTTTGGCGGCATCTTCTCCCGCGCTTCTTTCGTTACCTTCCTCAGGGGTCACTTCGGCACACGCAGTCACAGGACTCTTTGTGCCTCGTGTTCAAGCACTTCTGACAGCCTCCCATACTGACTGGTTCTTGAGCTAGTTTCTGCCTCCTTTTGCTATCAACAATGTGGACCAAAGGCTACTACTCATGTGCTATATATAAATTGTCTAATCTAATGAATTAGTTGTGTTTATGGAGCATTTTTCATCTCTTCTTGTTTGTACTGTTTCCATTCAGCTAAAGCAAAAAATAAATAATTAAATAAATAATAAGTAAGTAAGTAAGTAAGTAAATAAATAAATCATGTTAGGACCTGTGGTGGGTTGGCGCCCTGCCCTGGGTGTCCCCTGTCCTGTGCCCTATGTGTGTAAGTAGGATTCATTTGCAGAAATAATAAAAGAACACATTTAGAAAATTTTTAGCACGCTTCTTAAAATTGCCTGATTAGACAAACTGTTTCCAAAAAAACCACTTTTGTCCCTTTTTTTCATATAGTTTGTGTAAATGTATCAACTGGCTGGAGGATAACACCAGCAATGCATGAACACACACACACACACACACACACACACACACACACACACACACACACACATTAGGAGCTATGATGTGCGCTGCTCTTCATATTTCTGATGTGACAGAGTGAGGTACATAAAAGCATGAAAGACAGCATCCTGTTTCTGAGCAGGACAGCTCCCGGTGCTGAACTCCTCCCGTAGCCACTCTAAAGTGGTTCTTTCTCATCCCTGATCAAATTACAGGCATGCTGCCAGACCCTCTGTCAGCCCCCCCCCCCCAGTAAAAAAAAAATTGTTTTTAAAATTGTGCTGAAAGATAAAAATGTCTGCTGACAAAAGCATATTGATTTTGGAGCAGTGCTTTTAAAGACGTCTTGGACAACGAACTCGGATTTGAGGCAAGCTTTTCAACAGACTAATACTGAACAATGAATGCAATCACCGCTGTGCTCAGGCGACTTTGTATGAATACATGTGCAAGGACCCGGGAATGAATGCTGGTTAATGGCATGACTGCTGTAGGCAGTGCTTGAGCACCTGATGCCAAATGCAGTGACACAGCTTTGTCCACAGTGCTAGTCTGTAGTGTGTAGTTTGTAGGATCCAGTTCTGTACCAGCCAGCTGAGGTACCATATTTAAGGCAGTGTCACATTTTTTAGTGTACACAAACAACTGCTTCTGGTATGGAAAATACATCCTGGCGTTTGGCTTTACACAGAAGATATCTGTTTAAATTTTTACCCTTAAGTGAACTAACTGTAATTTCACATTTCATTCTGTTCTCTTTTATTATTTATGTCCTTCCAAATGTATTTGTGGAATCCAAGCCACTTTAGTAAAGGTGTTTAAGGGGTCTTTCAGATCATTACCAATTCAGGAGCCCTTCATACCTTTCTCGTTTTGCTACTCTTACATTTAGGACTGTCTGTCACATACCATTTTCAGGAAGAGGAAGCTAGATTATTGCAGATGCTTTGAGGTTTTTCACATGCTTTGCTTCTATTTTTGAAAAGTCTATGAGCATTTTAAAGATGTCTGCATCAGAAAACCACTCGCAAATCTGTTCTTCACAATAAAAAAATATTTGAAACTAACCAGCTTGTAAAAAAGAGACTCACAAAGACTTCACCTTTTCCTAAATACTTTATGATGTCTCCTCCCTGGGACAGAGCTTGGACTGTGGAGGTGAGGTCATTGGTTAAAGCTTTCTGTACGAGAAAGTCCTGTACAAGACTGTTTTTCCTGTTTCTCGTGACTGAAGGACAGGCTAGCAAATTCCATTTCTGTAGCCAGATGGCAGAACAAAATTTACAATTCTTTGACTATTAGGGACTGTTTGTGATTTTCATGGACAGGATTTCCAGGCATAGACACTGTGAGGAGGGTGTCTGGCAAGGAAAACGTGGGGTCTCATCTTTGCTTTTTTGTGGATGATGTTGTTCTCCTGGCACCATTGTGGGATGGCCTACAGCATGCATTTGAATGGTTTTCAGCTGAGTGTGATGCGACTGGGATGTGAATCAGCACCTCTAAATCTGAGGCCATGGTTCTCTCCTTGAAAAGGATGGTGAGGGGGAGAGCCTATCTCAGGTGGAGAAGTTTAAGCATCTCGGGGTCTTGTTCACAAATGATGGGAAAGGGGATCGTGAGATTGATCAAACAGTAGGTTGGGTGTGGCTTTTGCAGTGAGACAGATGCTATACTGGACCTTAGTGGTGAAGAGGATGCTGAGCCATAAGGCGAGGCTCACAATTTACCAATCGGTCTACGTCCCTACCCTCAGCTTTGATAAGGATGCCCCCATGGAGACTTACCTTGGAGGTCTACCAGGAACGACCTGTTGGGCGGAGGCCTTGGGGCCTATCCAGGACATGCTGGAGGGATTATATCTATCAACTGGCCTGGGAATGGCTGGGGATCCCCCAGGAGGAGCTGGAAGAAGTTGCTAGGGACAGGGATATCAGTGGATGCCACATCCTGAGCACTTTTCCTCAGGGTATCAGTTAAACATCAGCTCTAGCTGAGATGGTATCAGAACTCAGAGCTGATCCACATTTTGATAGCTGCACATAGCATGATGGAGGAGTATGAGAGATATTCTGGCATCAGAAGTCATGCCCGTCCATTGCCACATTCAGGATGAGTGGACCTGAGGAATTTGAACACAACATTGTTTGACCCTGAAGTTCAGGTCCGACCCACTCCTGCTGTCTAAACCAATCTTTCTGTTTTCATTTTTTTTTCCATAGAAAAGTTTCTTGCTGAATAGGTACATTCCATCCTTCCATTGGCTGCATCAAGATGGACATTAACTTTTGCTCCAGAAGAGCTTCATTAATACTGGAGAACTGTAGGTGAACTGTACAGATGGGTGTAAAAAGGGGACATGGAACTGTGTGTGTTGTGCAGGGATTTAGATGACACCACTCACTAGACCTTGCAATACACAGTGAGCCTGACCTGTCCCTTTGGTCATTTTTGTCTATTGTTATTAGAACCATTTCCAAGTTTATGAATAGTTGTTCCATTGTTATATATTTAAGCATTGTGTGTTGTTTCTATGTTGCTGTTGAAATGGATCCATTTTGATTTCACTGTCAGAAAGCTTATATAATATCTACATTTTTAGAACCCTAGCTTTGTTATTTGAAACCAAAAGAGTGATTTCTTTGCTTCTTTACTTACCTTACCTATAATAACTCACACACCTGTGCTCACCTGTGTCACGTCTTGGTTGCCATGTGCCTTCTACACAACACTCTTGAAATTTGTAAATTGACTGATAAACATATTGCAAATTATCAGTTCATAATTATCACCTGCACACATGCATTCTGTCAAGTCTTTCATGATTTTGTGTTTGTCCATATCTATAAATAGGTAACCATGAAGACTGTTTATGCGGAACAAATTATTTACTGTTATAATGCCTTATTAATTAAGAGACTCATGCACCCTTTTCAGGTAAAAGAACAGTTAAGTGGGACAGTTTTAATATTAGAAATTATAATTTCTTTGCTGTGATTTGCCTAATTAAAATAGACATTTAAGTAAACTCTGTCAAGTGGTCACAATGACATGATAACTGTTTGTCTGTCAGTAGGGATGTTTGGAGCCTGAAAAATAGGACGACTGTGATCCTGGCTGCTCAGAGCATTGGCTGAGCCTTCACATGTCCAGCTCAAGGTCACTGCAGTAAACTTGTCTTTTCTTCACACAAAAACAAGATATACTGCCCGCTGGGACTCCATGCTTTCAGACACCACACTCCATATAGTCTAATGTAATAGATAGACAGCTGGCAATCTGTCAGCATTCAGCATCAGGTTAATCACTATCTCCAGGGGCTAAACACTGCAGAATCACGGTGTTATGAGCATTCAGAAATCCAAAGCAAACAGCACTCACTGTCAGGAGACTAGTTTAAAACACTGATCTGTGCCAATTAATTGCAAGCTTTAGCTAATAATGAAATCATATATATATAACTGTAGAGGGATTCACTGCTAAACATGTATGCTGTGGTATCTGGTACCAAGCCATCACTATCAGATCCTTTAAGTTATGTAATTTGCAAGGTGGTGCATCCATGGATCGGAATTGTTTTTCCAGCACATCCCTCATAAGCTTGATTGGACTGAGATCTAGAGAATTTGGAGGCCAAGCCAACACCTCAAACTCGTTGTGTTCCTCAAAGGTTTTTCAGCAGAACATTGCTCAAAGCATCACACTGCCTCCGCCAGCTTGTGTTCTTTACAAGGTGTATCCTGGTGCCATCTCTTCCCTGGGTAATCGATGCACCTGCACCTGGCTGTTGACATATGTGATCCATCAGACCGGACCACCTTCTTCCATTGCTCCATAGTCCAGTTCTGATGCTCGCGTGCCCATTGTAGGCACTTTTGGTGCACGGGTCAGCATGGACGCCCTGACCAGTCTGTAGGCCCATACTCAACAAATTGTGATGCATGTATTCTGACACATTTTTGTCAGAACCAGCATTAATTTTTTCAACAATTTAAGCTACAGTAGCTCTTCTATTGGATTGGAGTACATGGGCCAGCCTTGTGTCTTGGTTGCCCATGACCCTGTCACCAGTTCACTGGTTTTCCTTCCTTGGACACCTTTTGGTAGGTCCTGACTGCTGCAGACTAGGAACATCTCGCAAGAGCTACACTTTTGGAGTTGCTCTGACCCAGTCAACTAGCTATCACAATTTGGCCCTTGTCAAAGTCATTCAAATCCTTATGATTGCCCATTTTTTTCTGCTTCAAACACGTCAACTTTAGGGACAAAATATTCACTTGCTGCATAAGATATCCTATCCACTCTCAGGTGCCATTGTAATGAGATAATCAATGTTATTCACTTCTCCTGTCATAATGTTATGGTTCATCAGTGTATATGCTGGTGAGCTACATTCATATCTGCCTTAAGTAAAGTTTTAAAAACATTATTAAAAGAATCAAGGGATCTTCTTTATAAAAATAAACTCCAAAGTGTACACTCCTAAACTGCTCCTGTATTTCTTTTCATGAAGAAATCCGTGTAGCAGTTATGCACAGCAACGTTTTAATTTCATTTGCTGCTGCTGTTTATTAATATCACCATTGCCTGCCTAGCGGTACAGGTGGATAAATCATAATAAGGATGCAAGACATGAATCACTGGGCAACACTGAATAAAACATGAGTCTAACAGCGGTCGGTGGAGAAGGCCACTCATCTCCCCCTTCTCTACCTGTGCCTTCTCTGTGAGGGCGTGGCATGATGTCTCTCTATTGCTTTTATTATTGGTGCCATTGGTTGATCCATTCATAACTGACAGTCAGTCTCAGTCATAACCCCGTCTTTTGTGTCAATCACTTTCATTAGAAGCGTTTTATTAGAGAGCTGACAGCAAACACACTTGGAAAGTGGAGGGATCGATGTGCTATTTTCATGACAGGGATTGCACGTGTAAGGCTGGTAAATTATTTAAATAAAAGCATGTGCAAGCGTGGCTATTTGCCTTTGTATGTGAGCATGCGCAAAAATCACTGTTTAGGGTGCAAATCAATGGAAACACAGTTTCTAAATGTGATGTAGGAAACCCTGTTTCAGCCATTGTCTGAAAGCCTATCCAAATGAAAGCTTTTTATCCTTTTCTTATTTATTGGAAACTTAAATCCACTTGCTCTACTTTTGTCCCCATGACAACTACACATAATTTATACATATATATAAAAACCCCCCAATAAAAATTTATATGTAAAATGAGCCCGGCTGTCCGTATTTTATCTGGCATGCCCTAGTGTGATTTTTCTTGGATACAGATGATTATGGTAATGTTAAAAACCAGCTACCACCATTGGAATGAATCATTGCAAGAGGCATATTTAAGAGGAAATTGGGCGGCAATCTATTAAATAACAAACCACAGTGAGAGAGAGAACACCTCAGTCTCTCATTGAAATTCACAAGGCTTGCTTTGGTAGGATGTGAACCGATGAGATTCATGGAAAAAAAAATACGGGCATCTTCAAACAATCCACGAGGGCAGGAATTTTCAGGGAAGGGATTGGAAAATGAGCCGCGATACACAGCACTCTTCTCCAAAAGCGGCAGACAAGAAAGCATTCACGTAGTGTGACTACATGGGTTTGAGGGGTCGCACTTTTAAAAACAGTTAATTATCCCCACCTTCGCGTAACTGTCACAAAGGTTTAGCCTAAACCCTCATGTGATTCATTCCACAAATATTTTAAAAATAATTCACTATTTAAATTTTTGTGGCATTATATGCATGTAGAAATCTGTGATTAGAACATGGGAAAAATAATACCATCTTTCCTGTTTGTTGTTCCTGTCATTTCTTGTCAGGTAATTATTGGAGGCAGTTGAACTAATTATACATTTACTTGTACATTTAATTACACCTCAGGTACATTGATACAAAAACCAAGAAACAGCAAGCAGTGACACAATGGGACACATTACCTTTGACTGACACTTATCAGGGCTGTGCAGGGGCATTGATTTTTTTCTGAGAATTTAGAATACATTTATCACACAACATGAATACATCATTGGCTGTCAGAATTAATAGGATGTGGTCGAGCATGAAGAAATTAAGATAGATTACATATTGTGTGTGTGTGTTTTTTGTGAACTGAGTGAACCCTCATAGCTCAACATCTCCAGTGGCAGTGATGCTCCATTGATCTTCTGAGGAATTTGTGTTGTGCCCGTGGACGAGCGAGCCAACACAAGCAGTCATATGTATAGCGATGTGGGCAGCGTGTGAGGATGAATTCTAAACAGCTTTTGTTTGCGCAGAAGGAGAACAAAGGGTTTCAGTTGAGAGAATCGTTTTTGTATTCATTAGAGCGGCTGGCAGCAGTAAACACATTGAGCGGGATGCCATTTGCTTTTTTGCCCCCCAGAAAGTTGGAGAGCAACAAATATTTGTCATGTGCTCAGGAAAACATGAAGACATCTAAATGGAGGATGCAGTCATGGAGAAGCCCACTTCCCCACCCCTCAGTACAGGCCTCAGCTTTCCCCTGCTCTCCTGCCTGCTGGTCTCCCTTCATAGGCTTGTTCCTGTCCTGTAGGAGCTGCACTGGGCCAACAGAAGCTCCTCCTGCAACCACGCTGGAGCTCATCACACCTTTATATCCCAAAACATCCACCTATTTGTGCCTGTCACATGTTCTCTTTCACAGAGTTTAAGAGGGCATCTTTATATGGGATCAGTGCATTAAATGTAAGGGACGAATACAAAATTTTGTAGAAATTCTTTTGGCACTTACAGTATCTCTTTTTCTGCAGTTTACTTGTTCGAGGCACTGTGCTCTGGAAGTCCTGTCTTGACTGAAATATGTGCACTCCGCAAGGGTGTAGAAATCCTCTTAATGCCTCCAACCCTCTTAACATGAAAAAAATTGGAACATTACTGAAAATATTGGCAGGTACTGTTTTGAACCCCAACAGTATTGGTCGGGATCCTACTGTCCATACCCAAATCTTCACCCTTGGTACAATTTAAATACTGTCATGAATTAGTTCTGTATACTTCAGACACTCCCCTAAATTAGCTATCCTGCTTCCATACTGTTAAGATGTTAGGGACACTGAGCATCCTTTAGCCCATATTGTGTTGAAATGTACAGATTTAGGACTCGACTAGCTTAATAGGTAAGTAAGGGCAGAAGATGTGTCATGGGTGAGACAAAGCAGGGCGTGGCCCATGAAAAGTAAAGGTCTCCATTCCGCTTGTGGATTTCTGCAATTTTTCCTTCAGTATAATAGGTGTATAACAATAAAAATCACATCTGCACTTGCGTTTGGACATGTCTGCTTTGGCCTAATTCAAAAACCTTTTACACCTTAAATATCTCCATGATAAGCTGTAATAACCAATACATGTGCGGTTAAAAATGCCTAAAATTACTACAAAATACCATTTCCGCAAAAGGGTCTGCAGTGTAATTTTGACCTACCACATAGTGCCAAGACAGAATTAACCATCATCAGTAATGCATTATGCAGCAGCATTATTTATTCATAAATAATTTGCTGTTAGATATAAATATAATATCAGGTAGTAAAAATCTGTGAAAGTAAAAGAAAAGCACAATATTCAGCATTATACTGAGAGGCTGCAATACATAGAAATGGAATACTCAGTCTTGCAGGTTTCAGCAGTGGCATTATGGCAGGGTCACAGGGGGCTAGATGACTAAATCAAGAAATCATTTAACACGAAAGCTTCTCTGTCTTTCGGCCTGCTTGAGCGATTAGCTGCCCGTTCACTTGCCCGTAACCAAATGCATTAATAAATGGCAAAAACAAAGACACCGGAGGTCCCTGTTTAACAGCTGTGAATTTTAGTTTTGTCTGAAAAAGATTCAGATCTCAAAACAGGAAGTATAAGCACCTCCTGTTCAGACCGACTGTGCAAAGGCCCAATTGTCCAAATGCAATCAAACGTAAAGCCACTTCATTATAATGACATTATCCCAGATGTCTTCGTGTTTTGGATATGAGTATAATTAAGCCTCTTAAAGTACGGCCGTAGGGCCATCAGGCCTCATGGTAAGCCCAGATTTCTCTGAGCGAAGGCATTGCATTATCATGAATAACAGCCATGTGAGCTCACTGGAGGTCATTACAAGGACCACTATTACAGTCTGCTTGTGCTTCGACCCCAGGTGAGAGATCTGATGGAGGCTTGTATAAAATCCCCACAATCCTCTGTTTGTGTGGCCCCTCCAATTGGGAGAGGGGGGAGGCTCTGGGGAGGAGCCTTATCTTATTCAACAATTATGAGGAGAGTGGATTAAAAATCAACAACAGCACCAAAGGAAACAATGGCAATTCTCCTGACAGGCTTTAGCTCGCTGGTTTTTTTACCTATTTTTTTCTAGGCTGCCACAGTGAATGAGCTTGAAGCTCTGGTCCACAGCAGCTCTGGAGCTCACTTCAGCTGTGAAATGCTAGAACTAGGCATGCTTTGCACCGCCCAACATATACTAGCATCTGCACAAGTACATTGCTTTTATTGTAGGTTAAAAGAACATATTTTTTCTTTCATTGCAAACCAACCAAATTAGGCAGTTTATACTAGCCATTTCTAGTTGTGTCATATTTCATCTAGTTAATCTTTGTGCAGAAATTAAAGTATTACTGATTAAACTGAGTATTACAAAAATTACTGTGCGCAAAGCGCAGTTTAGTATCACCATGCAAAAGTGTCTTTCAAGTTGTTCAGTTGAACTATTGATAATGAAGACAATGATGAAAAATTACTGAAAGTAGAGAGCTCACATTCAGGCCTTTGTAGAAGGGACATCCCAATGATAGGGGGCGCTATGAGCACACAGAAACCAACAGACTATATTCAAGAGTCCAGTTTAAAACAAAGCCCACACATGCATCTTACCCAGCAAAGCACATTCATGTCCAAAACTATTGTGGGCTGGGTTTGAATAAATTCTACACATCTATGGCTAAGAAGAACATATGGGCAAGCAAGCCCCTTTTTCCAGCCTCTTTCCACTCCGATTCAGATGCTTGAGATGTAACGAGTCAGCAGTAACGCACACTCTTTACATGCTTCCCCAAACTTCACAACCAATAGACTTGATTTATACTCAGACAGACAGCAGGGCATGAAAGGCTGATGATTTCAGTTAATTACAGCTGCTTGAACAAAGCAGAGTACTACGCATCAGCAAGCCGCTCTTTCTCACGCCTTTGTCTCTTTGGGTGTCCCTCCTAAACATTTCTTTCCAGTGTCACACTTATAAATTCAGGCGTCAGTTTCATAGTAGGGCTGGTTTTTAATCATGAGGAACCAATAAAACAGAGCTTGGTCTCCCTGGGGAATGGTTTTGAAGGTCACACTCGAAAGCCACATTAGGGGAGCAGCAGGCACCAAAGGCTGAAGTTGAGCTTTATACTAACTTTGTGGTGTTCCATCTTAGCGAACAGCAACATTTCTTGAAATTTAAACAGTAGGGCACACCTCCCTCACATGGTGACTGGGGCTGTTGCTATGGAGACTACGCATTGCTGACAAAGAAGTGGCTCTGCCCTGGATCTTTTCTACCTTTCATCCCATCTCCTGTCCACCACCCCTTCTCTCTAAGAGAAGTTCTTTTATTTCTACCTGGATTAGCACAGAATATGCTCCCATGTTAACATGATGATTCTAAATTCCACAAGCTTTGTGTCATGCAATTATTTTGAGCCATGGATTTTCCAACGAATAAACAACTAAGCAATTTAAATATATAAAAAAGAGGTATGTACACAGGCATTATGAAGAGAACGGAGTGGTGGTATATACATCTCTGTCCCACTGACAGCCTGGTCAGCAGAATCAAGGAGAAGATCATAGATGTTGGCAAAACATGAACTTTTGCAAGCTTACTGTGATGAGAAGGAGGGATCTCTAACATTATACTTTACCGCCAGGGCTTGACATGTTTTCCATACTCTACTGGTTTTCATTTCTGAATATCTTGTTTCCTGTATTATATATACAGCATAAATATCTTGGAGAAAGTAAGTGCAACGCTTACAATTAAAGGTTAATCTTTTAAAAAATAATTTTGCATCTAGGTACATTTTACCTTTCTTCAAACACTCAGGTTACTTTTTACCAGTTTTCTTTCAACTGAAGGACTAGGTGAATTTAATATGTCACTAAACAGAGACTGGTTTGGAGAGGCAGCTTTATGCATACAGCATATCAGAAAGTTTGTCTGGTTTTGCATTAATCATACATGCAAGTATGGAAGTGAAGTGTTGGTATCTGAATAAAAATTAAACAGCAGTTTCAAACTATCTTCTCTGTCTTATTTTCCATTGATTATTTTGTAAATCTGGAATTCTACCTATGGCAAGCTGTCTCTCCAAATTTAACTCATGATCCAACCAAAAGATGTGCAATGTAGACTCCAAGAACCCCAGGGCAATGTTCAAGGACTACAGACATCTCAGCTGCAGTCTATGTCAATGTGAATGGTTGAACTGTCAGGCAAAGATTAGACAAACTTGGTCTACATGGGAGATCAGGAAGGAAGATTCCCTTGTTGTAAAAAAAAAAACACAAATGCATGAGTAAACTTTGCCAAAGAGCACATGACTAGAGCACAGCACTTCTGCGTTCACTCCCATCACATATGTCAAAGGTGCATTTATCTGGTCACGTGTATGGCACAAAATGCCTTTGAATAAAACAACCTCATATAAATGATGACCTAAGTCATCCCTGTCAAGAAATCTGTTATAATCACCTGCAAGTCTCTTAACTAGATGGTACATCTCAGAAATGATTAGTGTGTGGATCATGTGGCAGCACAGTGTAGGACCGTTACTTCTGTCTGTCCTACCATAAAATGCAGAATGTGACTCTCTCCTGTGTCTTTCAACACACACTTCTAATTGAAGACCTAGTTGCCCGGTGACTTCCGGTGCTGAATACACTTTCAATGAATTGACCGGACTCGGTTCTGTAGCTAACTTTTACCAAGCAGTGGCTCAGAGAGTAGCATGTCACCTTATAGTACAGGGTAAGTTTGAATCTGGTTATTGGTGCTCTCTGAGTGTGTGTGTGTATGTGTGTGTGATATGCACACAGAATTTGCATGTTCTTCTTTTGTATGCTTGGGTTTGCTTTTGTATGCTTGGGTTTTCCTTCCAAAGACATGCAAGGCTGATTTGGAACTCTAAATTGTTCTTAAGTTGTGTGTGTGTGCACTATTATGGACTAATGCTCTCTGTCACCTGGGATAACCTCCACGCCACCCTGTGACCCTATCCAGGAAGACTAGTTGCAGAATGCCTGAATTCTTGTCATTTATAGGTGGGACCTTTAAACATAAACACTTAGTTAAACTGGAAAGGAGAACACTTACAGTGTAACTGGAAAGAAGAGCAAAAATGCAATTCTTGGCTTTTATTTATACAACAGCATAGGAGTCTTGTGGAGAACAAGTGCCATTTGTTACACCTTAAGATGTAAAAATGTCTAAATAGGGATGTAAGTCCTTCATTATTCATTGGCTATGTTTCTATATATATGTGCTATGACCTTGGTGATTACAGTTAGTCTTAACCTGCAAACGAGATGAAAAACACAGTGTCTGGAAATCTCTGTAGGTGAAAGGCCAGCTGTTGGCCAGCCAAGTTTCTATTGACTGCTTAAAACAGGTGATGGAGGTCACTTGGATAAGTGTTACAACTTTATCTCAGTTCCAAAGAAATGCAAAGAATACGTTTTTAAGTGATGGAATAGATGGTAATTGAAGTTAATGTGCATTCATATTCAGAGGTTAAAGCACATTCAGACAGGGGTTGAGTAAATCCAGTTTTCATCTACTGAAATGTAGTGATGATCTTTTAATGTCAGACTCTTGAGCAAGCTTCCATGGAAACAGCATGCTACTCCTGAGCATTTAACCCTGCCCATACCCATCTCCTGGTCTAAGACTATGGGCATATCTTTAGGAATTACCTTGTGGTAGACAGTACCAAGACAAAAATACTGAGCAAATATGAATCAAAATCTGTTTCTCAGCAAATCGGGTCTGTCAGCCTGACCAACATCCATCCAACATGTTTAAAGACATAAATACTACGCAGGTGCACGTACAGCCAAACAGATAAAAATGCCACACACACAAACACACACACACACACACACACACACACACACACACACACACACACACACACACACACACACAGAATAAATATATGTGTAAAAAAATAAAATGCAAAAAAAAAATTATATATATAAAAATTGTATATTTTTTCTTTTTCATTTTACTTCATCTTACAATCAAGCATACTTTACTTACATCCCATAACCAACACATCCACGAAGCATACTTTACTCATATTTCATAACCAACACATCCACAAAGCATACTTTACTCACATCACAATGGAAATTTTTCTTCTCCACAGATAATCTCGTTTGTTATGTGCCCAATGGGCCTTTAAAAGGTCTGCCTGCCTACTCTTCGTGCTACAACGATAGCCGTTATTACTGTTAAATTAAAAGTCTGGGGGGGATTGCTTTAGGAGTTGAAGGTGAACACTTTACTGGATTAAATGTAGGTGACAGACAGGCATTGCGCTCTCTGCATGCATTTAGGTCCGATAAATGAGAAAAACTGTGACCTAGGCTCTCGTCACCGTGTCAGAAGTGGTGACAGCGGAGGGCACAGGGTCCACAGAATGAACACTTTGAAGGCATTCCCATCTGAGATGTATCTGAAATTCCATGCCATGTTTCTGTGACTTCTGCAACCCTTCTTATGCAAACTTACTCTGTGATGGATGTGGGAGGTCTGCCATGCCTCTGCCCTTCAAATGCAGAGAGAAGAAAGGCAAGAGGACTCACTTAAAAAAACCTCTCATTATTCAGTTTTCATCACTTCCACCTGTTCACTATAAGTTTGAGTTTGTCTTATGTAGTGCTGTGGTTTCATTAGTCTTTTGTTCTGTACGTCCCTCAACTTGTTACCAGAGAATTGTAAAAAATTCACTCATTTAAATTCAGTTTTATTTTGAGGTAGAGTTTGTGTTGTTTTATCTGTCCATGTTTGGTTCATTAATAAAGAATTTAGACCTTTTATCCAGTCTTGTGCTTAAAGAAAACTTCCCGTAATTCCTGCCAAGACCACCATAATATGAAAAACACGTTAGACTTCACCGGTTCTTAAAGTTAATACAGTTTAGTGCTCAGTTGGAGACTATTATGTAGTAGAAAATAATTTTGTTTGTCTGTGAAAAAGTTTTGTAACCTTTCTGAGAACAATTTTCCAGTCTTTGATTAGTCGTCCTACGGGGAATCTAATGTATACCACAGTGGTCTAATCCTGTTCTCCATTGTACCACACTGTCGGTTAAAAACCGGTTGGCTCACTCCATCTGTTACAATATGGTAAGTTATACAAAATGCATATGTAAAATAGTTTATTTTCACATTTATTCTGCTGATTTTGTAGCAAGAAGTGGCACTTGCAAAATATTATTTAGCAAATTATAATTTAAAAAACACCAAATAGCACAATACAGCAGCTGGCTTTTTTTTGCATCTGGCTTTTTCTACTGTCTGCTTTGCACAAACACAAGGTACCCGAGAAGCCCATAAAACAATTAAAATAAGGTACAAAAACCAACAGAAACTCTATTACTAAAACACATAATCATACATATTTCTTAACATTAACTACCAAGATAGTATTATATTCACCTCTTTCTTCATCAGTCAGATGAGCTGCTTTCATTTAAATTCATTTAACTACTACTGAATTAAACCTACATCTGATAAAAAGAACATAAAGATTGCTTTACTTTTGTTAGTTTGGAACAGAAAATATCTGTCTGAAGTGCGAGTCCCAAGGTTCGCCTTATATTAAATCTCCCTGAAAGCAGGAAAAATACCAGCAAACAGCATTTCAATATCAGAAAAACTGTAAATAACTTTTGAATATCAGTACCCGGTGTACCCAGTATATAAAAACAGAAACCATATTCATCAACATATCACAATACACCATGAAGCAAAACATCAACATGCAGTCAATGTGACAACAAACAGAAGCAATGTGAAACAGAAGTATGGCATATGACACAATCCCATGTTCTTAGACAGGGCTTGGCAGTGCTTTGGCTCTGCCAGGGAGACTCATTACAGTTCTGACTATATAACTGTCAGGCTACCAGATATGAAAAGCGGTTGTTTTACTGTCTGATCCTATGCATTATCATGAGGAGTTTCTCACTGGCGGTGGAAGTCCATGCTGGGCACCGTATGAGATATGCTGTGTTTCCCTGTGAGACCCAGGCACAAACTGTTGAAGGAAATTAGTTGATCCAAAGCCAACGTGCCCCTTGACAAAAAACCTAGGGCAAAGTGATTTTTAACTTTATGTGCTGGGGCCTGTTCAGGTTCGCATGGACCTCATGACAAGTGTTAAAATTGGCTAGAAATTTAGAATTAGTTCTAGACTTAGTCTTCTGAATAAATTACATTTTAGTTTTAGTCACATTTTAGTCAAGTCAAAGTCAAAGTGGTTATTGTCATTTCAACCATTTACGGTGAGTGCAGTACACAGAGAAACGAAAAAACGTTCCTCTAGGTCCATGGTGCTACATATAACAACATATAGCTGCACAAGATACACACATATCTAAAGTTAAAAGCTAAAGAGACCCTAACTACATAAAGTGCCAAAGAGGTGCAAACATTTGGGCACCGTATGAGATATGCCTGTGAGACTGATCCAAAGCCAATGTGCCCCTTGGCACACCTATAAATGCTGTTAGTTTTTGTTTAGTTTTAGTCAATGCAAAGTAAAATAGTCTTAGTTGACAAAAAAATATTTTTTGTAATCAAAGACTTCAAAGAGATCGAAACTTTAACATAGTTCAGCATTCATTAGTGGTTGTCAGTTCTCAATTTAGACAAGAAAAGAGGCAAAAACTCTTAAATATGCACTCTACACATGTAAGCAAATTTTCAGTGTAGAAAATGCTGCACTGCCTGCTCAAAATGAAACTACAAAGTGATTTAAGAAGGTAATTTGCCACCAATAGAAGAAACCTCCAATGCATGTTTGCTACTTTCGTGACCCGCTTCGTTAACTTCAGTTAACGTAACCATATGATGGATGACGTTTGAATCATCACACATTACCGTGGAGTGGTGTGGTCACTAATGTTAGTCCTGTTATTTTTCATCAAACGGCTATGTCGAAGCCTTTCGTCTCAGTAAAGTTGCATTTTACTTATTTAGTTAACATTTTTTTATTACAGAGAAATGACATTGATGAATGTTTTTTTGTTTCCGTTTTTGTCAACAAAATTAACATGCTCATGACTCAAGGACACAATGACCAGAGTGGCCATGGGTAGCGAAGAAAAAAGTTACCACGGAAACATGTTTGGTGTCAGCTGCATGTAAAAAATGGTAAAACAAAAGGCTCTCTGTCTCTCACAGGTCAATGAGAGCATCATGTCCCTTACCATGTCCCATTAAAAACCTGGACTCGTGCATATTTTTAAACAGGACGCTGGAATCAGGTCGTGCCGTAAGGGCTTTAATTTATCTTCAAATGGTATGTGCGAAAACTGGATCGTTAATTATAGACACAGAGAGGAAAAAAAAGGTGCATAATGTATGACGCTTGCTTCCACTGATCCTAATCCTACATCTATTCTCTCTGCTTAATTTATGGAGTGCAAACGCTGCAGTTTAGTCAGACTTTATTTGTAATTAGAAAGCAGCCCTTTCTATGACCTTAGCAGTCGGGTTATTTTGGTTTTGTGTTCAACATGGCTTACCTTATTATTCTTTCTGCTTACGTTTGGCCTTAAAGCTGAAGGCAGTGCGACCTTTTGGTGCAACATATGTGCCTTAGCCATATTGTAAATTCATTAGTCTGTCTATGGAAGAAAAGCAAACTGTATTTATTTAAAAGTAACAGAACGGTTTGGTTGGGATGGGGTGACAGAGGTCAGGCCTGGATAGGGTAACTTCAGGCTTGGATATGAAAAGTCAAGACATTGGTTGAGACATTGTAGTGGTTAGATGAGACACATCAAGATAGCATAAATTGACCAGGTTTAGGATGGGACAGGAAGGAACAGCAGTGGGTGAGATATGTCTGTATGTAGCTGTACATGCCAATGTACCTATGATATTTTGTTATGGGACTGCTAGTGTTTGTATTATGTACTAACCTCTCTGTGATCCTTCTCTGTCCATATGTGTACCCTGTGCCCAACTGGGCACCATCTAAGCGGGATGGCTAGCTAGAGTTGCTGACACCCAGACCATTGCCCACATTGGATGGGGCCTTCACCCAAGGTATGCTATTTACATGTATAGTCTCCATTTTCAACTCCATTTTGTGTATTCTGTAATGCTAGTATGCCCAGGAGGGGATGGGCAGCCAGTCAACTTTCGGCCCCCAGAGGTTTTTTTTCCTACACATTGCAGACTTTTTGGTTGTTGTTGTCTGACTTTATCTTTAACCTCAGTTATCCTCCTGTTTTTAATTCTGTATTATCTGTACTTTCTTTCTGTAAAGTGCTTTGAGACAACTTGTTGTGAAAGGCGCTATATCGAAATAAATTGAAATTTAAATGAGATATTGTGGTGTTAGAGATCAGGACTAGACATGGTGAATTGTGTCAGGCTGGAACTGGAGGTGATGTGACCACTCAGACCACTTCTACTATGAACCCCCTTGTCTGAGTTTCCTTAACACAGCACATATAGTCATTAATTCCTAGCCAATCTCCATAAACTATAAAAGCAATTACCTAAATAGGTGTGTTTGACTGAAAATTGTAATTAATTAAATTAGTTTGAATTCGATCCATCCATTGTTTACCTGCTTATCTTATGCAGGGCCGTGGGGGGTCTTAAGCCTAACCAAAGTAGCCTAGGGTGCACAGCAGGATACATCCCTAACAGGGCGTCAACCCACCCAAGGGCACAACTTCCTGTGAACAACACAGATCCCTTACCACTTGGCCATAATGATCGCTTGAGCTGAAATTCAATAATGTAATTTAAGTCCCACAGACAAATTAAAGAATTATCACAAAAGGAAAACAATTAAAATTCTTATGCTCATTTAAAATGGCTGCTTTTTTAATGTTAAGAGCAATTCCTTATACTGTATTGAATTTCATGGCAGTCTGTCTGCACTAAAATATGTCATGCTAGAAAGACATATAAGGGAAGACACAAGACTGAAGACTGTACATTTTTAAAGTGATACCACTGAGATCAGTACAAAACGGGCAAATCTAAATAGTAAACTTGTGTGGCATTTCTTAGAATCTCAGAGGTCTAGGAACATAACAAGTCATGGCAGAATCAAAAGATTTAGCTCACAAAATTGCCCAGAGGAGAAAGCGCTTGCATGTGGCTCTATGCTTTCAGATATTAAAAAAGAGAATTTGGATTAAAGGTGACAGACTCTTAAAATCCTTTAATCGTCTTTACAGCATTAGTGTTAATAACCATTACACTGGGTGGTGAGGTGATACTCTGGTTAATGCTTCTGCTATAAGTTCATAGTTTCAGGACTGACTTCCAAAGTGTGTCATGTCATGGTGTGCGCCGTACTTCAACTCATTGGAAATTTGGATATTTTCTTTGAATATGGGAGAATACCAAACAAATAGGTGTTAATGCCCCATGCAGCTCTTAAACTGACCTGTTTTTCAATGCAATTTGCACAAATTATGAACTTTCACTTACCCTTTGTAGAGAGGTCCACTTTACCGTTCACAATAATGGGAAATTACAAAATATCTTGTTTGTTCTATACACAACACACACAAAATTGTAGCGTGACATTCAGACAGATCTACTCTGATTTTAATGTAAAGTCTAAAGACAGAAGAGTTTAGGTATTCTGTGACTATTCTTGTTTATGGACGTTTCTGAACCGTGCAGTCCTGATTGCCTGTATTCTCAGCCTCAGAATAACCTACACAGCTCTGATTACATTGTCCTTCCTCCCTTCCAGTTCACAATGTTCAGTTAATATGAAGAATATTCAATGCTATTAAAGACGAATATCAGTCCAGAAGCAATACTAGTCGGACAAAATCTCATACAATGATATGGCTTTCAAATAGATGCGTTGAACTAATGTAGGTAAATAAGCCTCACTATTGCATGTTTTGTTAAAACAGCATAACTGTTAATACATACCATTAAAGAGAGAATGCTGCAAACATGAACAATTGTGTAACTCCTCGGCTGGTTCTTCAGGAAAATTTTCCAAATCACAGAAAAAACCTGCTGAAGTTTATTTTCTCAGACAGTCAGTACACTGCTACTATATTTATGTTAATAAGCGTTTCTAATGAGGGAGATATACAATCACATTCTTCTGCTCAACCCCCTTTAAATGCATAATGCAATGTTTAACCAATCGTGTTTAAATGGAATGTATTCTGAAATTGTTCCAGGTGAGTCAAGGGAGACAACAGGACCAAATAGTTTCTGTTCCTTGTTTGATACTGGCACAAGCAATACACTGAAAATTAATACTTCACTATGGTAGAATTGAAAAACAACACAGAATAATAAAAAAAAAGATTAAAAACCTACTTAAAAGATTTAAAAAGAGGCATCGGGGGGCTCTTCAGTGTCCCACACATCACAAGAATCAAGATCTCATTGCTAGACTTCATGGCTATCATTGTGTGCATGTCTTGGGAGTTAGGATCCTCTTCTTATTGGTGTGAATCAGAATAAAAAGGCCATCTAATCTTCTTAACTGCCTAAATAATTCCTTAGCACTCAACTGTGTGTGTGAGCATTCTACCAGGTTAATGGCTACAGTTCGGGGATGGTGAACAACATTCCCTGAAGTTGGTAAGCACCTAGAGTATGTTAAACACACTCTTTAAAATGCAATCCAATAGTATTATAGTATCACTAATATTTTACATAATTTGGAGGGGGAGGTGAAACTATATACTGTGTGTGTGTGTGTGTGTGTGTGTGTGTGTGTGTGTGTATACAACAAAACTTTAAAATTTGGTAGGAGGTAGTGCACTTGCCCCTCCCCCCCATGTCTAACTTGGTTCCCATTTCCTGTTTTGATTGTTATTATTCATGTGTAGCTCTTCATTAAGAGGTCCTTTATGAATAACGAACCTCCTAGTGAATTAATTCCAATTTAAGTGAGAACTTTGCTGGTTTAGTGCATTAAAACACCCCTCAGTGTTCCCTTGCAGAGTAGTGCTGAAGGATCTTTAATGAGGAGCTCTTTCACACAAGGTACTTCCTGCCCTGGAAGCTCAGTCCATGCTGGGAAAGGAAATTTAAATGGAATCAGACTGTCTCAAAAGCATATGGCATGAAGCGAGTGTCCTGATGGGTGGTGCCTAATGACAGTCCCCTGAAGGAAAGGCAAGAAGGCTGGAAGACAAAGACTCAACATGTGGCATGAAGCGAGCGGCTTGTATTGCAGTAATAAAAAGCAGTTTATGTGCTACTCCATGGTAGTCTGTGGGCTGCGGTTCACAGGCTGTTTCCATGCAGGATCTGGTCAGCTGTGGGTTTTCTAGAATATAATGAGCTACAAAACCAAGGACTATAATGACTGCATCTGGTAGCATCATAACAGGCACTTTTTATGTCCTCCTGACAGGACGCCTTGCCATTCAAAAACGATTGACAACTAGTTTCTAAAGTTTAGAATTTATTTTAAATGGAAATTGGTAGCACTCTGTACAATACCAACAACAGGCAAAGCCCAGAATTTACCTTTGAAGTTTTATTGATTTGGAAAGGATACTGACATCGGAAAAGTAATGCAGGGCACTAACTGTACACTGTAATGTCCACTGACTTTACATGTCATCATCATGCCCTTGGAAAACCAGTGGAGAGTGATGATAAAGACAGAGGGTCTGATTGGAAAACACAGCCAGTGGTTTTTTAACATTGCTTTTCAATTAAATTAACTTTTTATATACAGTATTGTCTTGCAACTGTAAAAGTAAATTAACATAACATGCAGCATGGCTAATTTTAAATGTTTCTTGTTTAAAAGATTACTTGAATTTTTTTCATATAAATTCTCAGGTGCCTTTTTCTGTTGCGGTACTGTTGCAAATATCACTATTATGAGGGAAAAATTGCATTTTGCTCAGACTGCTGCCAGTCATTAGCAAATGGGCATGACTCTACATGATCAGTTGAATGTAACTATGGAGACGCTCGTTTCCACAATGGGCAACATGTGGAAGATTTATCAGCATCAATGCAAAATATCACATGAAAGATAAAAACCATATTTGGTTAGTATGGTGTGATTTTTTAAAGTGGTGACAGTGAGGTATTATATAATATCAATAATGTGTAAATTTAAAATTATTTATAGTTATTTGTAGGTTATTTTCCTAGCGGTACATGGAAGTTTGTCACAATTTCTGTGATAAAAGCATCGTGCATGTGTTTGCCAATGCATCCCCACATTACTAGTATTGGATGACTGAGAGAAAATACGTTTTTTTGGATTACCACTGTGGGGATGCTCAGAGACTCATGCATGACCACTTCATGCTGCTGAAACAAGCACCCTGACTGGCTTTTACCTAACAAATGATGCTCCGTATTTCAAAAAAGCATTCACAGAAAAGACGACTGAAAATACAGTTAGTTTAAAGACAGTTCAAAACTTTTAGGAGTTCCGGTATCTTCAGAGAGAAAGCGACCTCGTGAAGACCTCGTGCTTCAGTGTTACCCTCCCAATGTTGGTTCAAATAACGTTGGTGTCTCACTAGCTCCAGCAGGTTCAGAGAATCAGGTTGCATCCCCCCAACTCCCCCAAAGCAGAGCAGAAAATGGTTGTGTGTTTAGTGGCTTTCACATCTGCTCTTTCTAAAGCATCACATAGATCCACTTTTCCAAAACAAACCTCTTTAAGACACACTTTTTCTTTAAGACAGATTTATACAGACTCGTCATGGCCATAGCTGGACAAAAATCCAGCCCGAGCCATTTTGAGAATGAAACCCCCTTCCTTTCTCGCAGTGTTTCCACCCTAGTGGTGCCTGTAGAAATGCCCAGTTCAGCACGACAGCCAGTAATCGTCCTGCGGCTGTTTCTCTGATCCCGTCCTATTTTAGCTGGCTAAAGGTCAGGAGAGCCTGCCATGAGAAAGAGGGTGATTTATGAACCTGGCAAATTCATAAAAATTATACAGACATGGCAAAAGGAAACGGCAGCCTGATGGAATGGTAATTCCCACAACTGGGATACATTATTAATGGTCCGTCATCTACTGTACAACACTGTAAAGGGTTTCGTTAAAGAAAAAGGAAAAGCAACGGTAGCAACAATGCATAGCATGATAGCACGCACTGCCAAGCGTGCTGTCAAATATTTTCATTACACTCTCAAATTTATAGTATTAAAAATGACCAGATATTATGAATGATTCCTAAAGGTTAAGGATATTTAAATATAAAAATTAAGAATTTCATGTCATCTTTTTAAATTATGAATGTGTTTCATCATACATTTAATGTGTATACATCTGTAATACATGGATAGGCAGACAGACAGACACAGACACACACACATACATAATTACTTGGAGCTGCATTGCCTGGAGAAATCCTGTATAATAGGAAAATATTTACACAGAACTGAAACTAATAGAACCTGGATACAAACAGTAGAAACAGTATTTGATTAATCTGAAAGGTCTTCAATGTTGCATTGTTTATGAGTTTTAAATTGTCCGTTTGCAGAGACTTAGTCCTTAGTGTATAAAAACCTGTCCCTCTGCTGAAATGAAAGTTGCCTATGGAGTATGTGTAAATAAAGCATCTAGAATATCTAACACCCCGAAGATACATCCTACTGCACCTCACAGCCACACGGAGAAAAATGGTGGAGCCAGTGTTGATGATGTCCAGCCTTGTGTTTCCCGATTCTTCTCTTGTGTCTAGGACTTTGGAGGAAAAGGCTGTGCTTTTCTGCGGGGGGGGCGGGGGGCCGGCGGGGGGGGGGGGGGGGGGGGGGGGGGGGGGGGGGGGGCGGGGGGGTGGTGTGGGGGGGGGGGGGGGGGGGGGGGGGGTGGCGGGGGGGGGGGGGGGGGGGGGGGGCGGGGGGGGGGGCGCGGGGGGGGGGGGGGGCGGGGGGGGGGGGGGGGGGGGGGGGGGGGGG
>JABJVR010000303.1:0-15041 GCA_025773905.1 Chitala chitala | reverse complement strand
CCTTAGAAAATTGTTTGTGCCATGTTTTATTTTTTCCCGCCTTGTTTTTCCCTTCTCTTCAGTTGTGTTCTGGAATTTGGAGGAAAAGGGTGTCTTTTTTCGCCCCCCCCCCCCCCCCCCATAGGTCTGTTTCTCAGTACGACATTGTGAGATCAGTGGGGTAATAGCCAGTTCCTGTGGGTCTGACACCAAGATGGACGATTGTAATTTAACCTCTTTTCTCTGCCTTTATTAAGATGTGATCATCAGGCTTGGGGGAGATTGCTCCAGTGGCTGTCTTTATGGCATGAAAAATTTTTACAAAATAAGAATTGTTACCTCATAATTTCAATTACTAAAATCTTTACCTCATTTGATACGCTGACAGCCATACTGGGATGTCTGGATTTGCTAAATAATTGTTGTGACTGTGACAAAAACATGTTTCACCACAATGTTATCATTATGGTTTAATCTTTTCTACTTAAGCATCAGATTCAGCCATACACAATTCTCTCCTCTGCATAGTTTCCTACAACACCAGAGGAGATATTTTGCCAGAGTCAGAAGAGTGGTACGTGTTCTCCCCTTCAGGGCCAGCTTGGCAGAAACTGACAACCTAGTGAGCTACTGATAGATAGGGGGTAGAGGGTGGTGCACCCAAAAGGAACATGGCTCTCCCTTAGCCTGGGATCATCTGAGGTACCTGGACACTCATTTACTAGAGATCTACAACAGTGACAGCTTCTTTGATTAATGAGAGAACGCAACCTTTTGTATGAGGCCTGGAGTCTTTTTAGCAGAGAATTAATATGCTTTCATGGCACCCTGTTGGCCCTTATTGGTATGCTTCTGGGTGGCACGGTAGCCTGAGTTGTCAACGACGAAATGAATAATGGATGTGTGCAGCTTGATAAAACTGGCCTGTTTTTAAATCGCGTGCATGATTAGCACACGGGAGCCTGATGATGAAACAAAGCTTTGACTTCAACTTGAACCCCCCAAATCCATGCCAGGCTGTGTGATTTTAAAGGCAGTTTCTAGAACGTCAGGTCAAAGCAGACAACTGGGTATGCCCCTATTTTGTCAGGGGAATTATGAAGCACATCTCTGGTATGCTCCAATTACTGGCCTGCTATCAATGTCAAGGTTTGCCAATTTTTGGGAGTGAGAACGCACGTATTAGCTTCCTATGATATGACTAAACATCATTTCAATGTTTCCTAAGTGTCTCTTAGCTTGGGTATTGAGATCCATCATAGTCATCATGTTTTGTTAAGTACAGAGTTCAGCAAATTTTAAGAGGAACACATTAAGCAAAATAATACAATTTTGTGTGAATCCTTAAGGAAGGCTCATCTCTGCACTGTCAGGATTGCCATGTGATCAAGGAGCATGTTAAGTTTTTCAGGCTCTGCCCCTTATTCTGTGCTTAATTTGATTCCAATTGCGCCCTATTTTTGTTTCTGTTTAAGATGCCTGTTTTCCTCAGTTTGGGCTTTAGACATTTTTCATCCCTGATGGTCCTTTGTAGTTCTAAGTTTATTATTTTTTTCCCCCTGCTTTAGTGTATTCTTGTTTTTTTGTAAATCAGCATTCTTGTCTACGTGTGAGTCTGCGCTTTAATAACGGCTTTCAGGAGAGTGTTGTGCCGTTCCTCATGTAATGTGTTGTTTTGCATTGTCTATGCAGGGGGCCTCATCTCTACGGGAGTATTATCCCACATTGTAATGCTCTGATGAGGTGCTGAACACCACATCCCAGCGGCCAGGTTTAATCTCCTTCAGTGCCTGGTGTGAAAATCCTCATATTAAGTGTGAGGTTCTGTTAAAGCTCAAGTGCTCAATGCTAAACTCTTACTGCTTACATGGCTTTTGGGTGGAGGGGTTCAAAGAGTTGAGTAATGATTCCCAACACCCGCACCCCCACTTAACCTGGTCTTTCCTCCAATATTTTTAGTAACTTACTTAACTGGTTACCTACTGAGGAAGTGCACCAGTCTGGGTTCCCTTTCCTTCCCAGGTCAGCATGTGAACATAGCTTTGGTTTGCACTGTGGCACATTGAGTTCAAACACAGGACAAGAGGAAGTGCTGCCCAGCCTCGACTCTGTTACCATGTGAACATCACCTCCCCTTCCCTCAAGCTGTCTTCCAGTCACATGATAGTGCTGTGAAAAGTGTGTCATGGATATATAGGAGTGAATCATGGCCACTTCAGGCTGCATGTACTGCCTGGATGCGGGCCGGATGTTATGCTTAGATACCGCCCATATTGTACTGCATGAACAAAGATAGGATGAGCGTGTAGATGCAGACAGCATGTGGATATGGCCCAGATGTACTGTGTGGTCGCATCTCATGCTGCACAGCCAAGTGTGTAATGCAGAGTGGCGAGGACTACTGCACCCCACCAGTGCCCCATTGCTGTACATTAACAACATTGCAAAGTAGCAGCTGAACATAACTCTAAATAAATGTGCTGCTGGAAGAGAACATTAGCGCTGCAAATCAGAATATCACAAATTAATGAAGGATACAGGCACTTAGTCCCACTAGTGGCACTTAACTCGTGATGTTGTGGCTTCCTAAAACATATTGTGACTGGGGGTAAACACTCCTTCCTGCCTTGTCCAGTTTTGATGTTTGGAGAGCTTATGGTTTCCTACCTCGGTACTCCTTCCAAACCCTGCCTTTTATAGTACCCTATAGGACTGTAAGCTCTGGCATCAGTTTTACGCTTTTTCTTGGCCACTGCATTATAAAATGAGTTCTGTCGTCATACAATAAAAAAAACAATTCTGATGCACATAAAGTGGTGTGCTTCAGAGCCTGCTGAAGTGACAGCTGAGGTGTGGGATGGAATCAGTCATGCCAAGGACTTTATTTGGTGTCATGGGTGGGATTGCATCATCGTGTACCTGACCATGGTGGAAATCACAGTGCCACCTTCTCTCTGTTCTCACTTTTTTATATCTGTGATTTTTTATTGTAATTTGTGAAATTTGATAATTTACAAACAATATTATAGACAGGTCATTCAAAATGTGGCAGCACCAGGTCGGAATTTGAATCATGTCGACTGGACGTCTTTCTTTTTACTACTAGCTAATGAGCCAATCGAGCTAACAAGCATATTCAAGTAAGTTGAGTACTGAAACTACCTTGGAGGATAAATATGGGTTCCCCGACCATTTTTTTTCTCTGGCTGAAGAAGCTACTTGGATAAGCAGTGAAATGTTCTTAACAAGAAGAAAGAAGTCCAGTTGACATGATTCAACTTCCAGACAGCTCCACCTGGATGACTGAGAATCTTCATTGACATGCAGCAGCACCAGTATAGAACTCAGTAAATAAATGCGTATATTGCAGAAAATCATTTGTTTTTTGTTTAAGGCTGTTAAATTAAATTTGTGCTGTATTTGTATCATGTCTTTCCATTCTCTGATGTGTAATCCTCATAAAATCTTACATCGTCTGTAGCTTCAGAAAACCACCAATTTGAAGATCATCTTGCAAGGCTAATATGATTGTATGTGTTTGTCTTTTTGTAATTGATTTTATGTAGCTGAAAAAAATTATTTGGCTAGGGAACTAAGTAACTTTTATGCACTTCTAATCTCATAATGCTATACTTTCACCATGTGATAGGAGGTCTGGAATTTGTTAATACATTAAGAGATCACTGTGTACAGGTATATATGCTCTTTATCTTTATAAGCTCATGTATTCTATAACTTTTAAGTCGTAGAACATTTACAGAGAAACTGTAAAATGAAACTGAAGCACTTTGTTTCATGTCAGAAGTTGGCTAATCTTCCTTCCACGTCACTGTCAAAGAAAGATGTGTCGTAAGCAATCCCTCTGTATGCGAACACGTTCAATTTTACAACATTAATTTCGCCGCCCTTGTTAACGTGGCTACTGCCATAGACTGTCACATTGAAACAAAGTTGTTGAAAACCATACTCAGTTGTTCTGGTTTTTTTGTATATCCTTTAAAATTTAATCTATTAATATAGCACTGGGTCATTAAAGGGGAGTGTCATTTTTTCCCAGTGTAGGAAAAGCAACTCTGAATAAGATGCTTGTGGTGACAATTGTAGTTATTTTACCAATAACAGTACAAATTATTTAGTTTCACACAGGGAGGGTTTGGTGCACAGCACAGCACAGCATGGCATTGTGGGACTGTAGACAGCTTCTTGCTGTACACTCTACTGCTCAGTCCCTTGGGCTGAGTTCATACCAGGGTCAGCCTAAGTCAGCCCTTCTCACTTCCCACGTCAAATGGAATGTGATGAATATTTAACGCCTCTTGTTACTCCGTCTGACCTGCTCCTCACCTCTCTATCCAGCAGCCGTCTACCGTGCGTCGGTTCAGTTGAAGCTTGAACTTCACTGATCAGCTCTGTTGTGGGAGGGTTGAATTGGCATCCAGTGATTGGTCCACACTAAGTGCCACTCCTGCACTGCCTACTCTTCTTACTGGTCCTCGCACCCAGGTGTGCCTTTGCAAGGGCTGTCTGTCCCACTCCTCAGCCCTCTCCCACACTAAAAACTAAGAGCATGGTATCTTCTAACTCATGCATTTTTAACTAAGTGAAACCTAAAGATCATAAAAGGATGGTTGAAGTGTTTTTTTCCCTCAACTTAGAAGAGATGAATAAAATCCCTTTTTACAGAAATATTCAAATTAACAGTGTTGTATAAAGTACCTGAAAGATACACTTAAGTAAAAGTTCAGAAATTTTACTATAAAATAACTTACATAAAAGTCAAGGTCACCCATTGTAGTATTACTTAGGTGAAGGTATAAAAGTACTTGTTATTAATTGTACTTAAGTATGAAATGTAATGAATAAATGTACGTAAGTATTGAAAATAAAAGTAGTAGTATCTTATTAAAAAAGCTTAACACCTCAAATTAAAGGCACTCAGAAACACTAACAGTCATTACATTGTGAAGTAATTTTTACTTTGCCCAATGCTGGGTAACGGGGCTCTTCCCAATTTCCAATTGATAATCATCAACAGTTTTTTAAACTTTACAACTAGCCCTAGTTTGTGCTCAGGTTTGTGATTGCCAGTTTGAATTTGGTCATTCAATGTTTGTTTTTGGTCATTTTGCGACCAACTAACGTTAGCTAAGGTTACTGTTAGCAAAATCCATAATGCGGCATGGCTAGTACAAAAACTATGTAATGTTAGATTCACAATCACAGTACTGACAACATTACATTAATGTTAAAAAAACGATAATGTTAAAAGTGTTAAGTGCTTAATACCTTAACTCTATAACGTTTTTTATTTTTGTTTTAACTTATCTCAATGTGTTTTTTTGAGGTTTTGAGTTTTTGAATGCCAGAATTTCAGTGCTTTTTGGCAAGCACAGGAGGCACTTCCTTTGATACGACAAATTCTTCATGCCAAGGAAAGTGGATATCTCTTAGGGATATGGCCATGGCAGTTCTGACTGATTTAAAAGAGGTTTTGTTGGAGAAGTTATTCTAGCAGAAGTAGCAGGTGCTGGAACAGCATCACTGCTGCTAGAGGAGGATGCTGCTGCTGCTTCTTTCTGTTCCTCTTTTGACCTGCCCAAGCAGACTGAAAACCAAAACTTTGTTTTTTTTTTTTAGTAAATAATGAAAATGCCAAGTGGGAAATGTATCAGAGTCAAATGCATTTTATTTAATGAAAATAGTGGAGTTAATGTAAAAGATGACAGAAATATAGATACTCCCCAAAAAAACTTAAGCCCTGTAATGAAGTACTATTACTTTGTTACATTACACAGCTGCAAATTAACTAAATATTTTTTGATAAACTTGTAAAAACCAGCACAATTCAAAAAGATCCTCACACCAGTCTTGGCATGGAACTGAACAGGGAGGTGAACACTGATCTGAGTTAGGAACTGAGCTAAAAGATGACCACTGATTTAAATCAGAAAATAAACTAGCACTTGCACCCTAATCTGTGCCAGGATCTTACCTAAGAACAGATGTGAACAATCAGCTGAATGTTTTGGTCAGGATATACAGAAATATACCCTTTTTCTGCTTCCTTCTGCCTGCTCACCTGAGGGTTTGAATAAAACGTAAGAAAGGAAAATATCTTTGCCTGAATGAAGAATACATTGAGATCATTTTGATTATGTGAAGGCAGGGTGCTACGTGAATTGAACCTGGAGATGCACCTGGATTTAGAGGAACGCCTCTGAGGGATTCTGTTGCTTTAATGAGTCCACTCCATTGTACTGTTTAAAACTTTTATACCTATGCCAATTTCTGAATTTAAAAAAGGACTGGATCATTAATGGACAGCATGTATGAATACCCTGGCTGGAGACACAACCTGCAGGTTTTCACTGACTTATTTATTTTTAACACTTTCTCCTTTTCCTTTTCTGTTTTTTTTTTATTTACTTTCTTTAACTCGCATCCCTGCAAATAAAGCCACGCTTGAATTTTCAAGGCTAAAAGCAAAATGATTCATTTGGTAAATTGAGAGATGACTGACATAGGCTTAGCCCTTCTCCCACTAATACAGATACCTACGACCTGACTGTCCGTGGTATATATTCCACCCCGAATGTACATTTAATGCTTTCCTGTCAAGCTGCTACATTTGAGCTCACACTGTTAGTGATGTCTAGTGAGTATTTCCTGCCTTGTTTTTCAGTTTGAGTCTTCTTATTTTCTCTCTCGACTTCCTTCTCCATTTTTCTCCAACTTGGGTTTCTGTAAATGTCCAGTGGTCCATAATTTAAATGTCATGAGGAAACTTTCCTGGATTTTTGCTACCTGTCCTTGGTGGAGCTTCTAACAGAAACACGTAATGCCCATGTAGAACCATATTAACATAGTGATAGACATTAGGATATTGATTAAAAAGCTGTATTTCTCTCTGTATTTGGTGCATTGAGCTTTTTACTGTATTCCACAAGCCACCACAGGCCACAGTTAATTTTTATGTGAATTTAACGGCAAATTCACTATGCCATTCATATTGCAGTTTCGCTGCTGACAGTTAAAACTGGACTTGGAGAGCAATTCGGCAAGACAGGAACAACTGTAAGTAATGCACGTAATCTAATGCTGTTTGATTATCCATTTGAGAGCAGCACTATGTCTGCTTTATAATTAACTGCAATTCCTCTGAAAGCCAAAACATTCAAAATGGAAAAGCGCAATTCATTTAGCATCTTCAACCTGTTCTGGCTGCGATGTGCATTTCAGTCTGTTTATATTTCTTGTAAAACACAGATAGATTGTTTTAGTTTTAATTGTGCTGATTAATCAAAAAGCGCTGTAATTATAATTAGGGAATTCATGCACTTCAGCAGTGCAATAGTCTTGCAGTCTTGTGTAAAATAAAATTCTCAAGAAATAGCTTGTGATGATGAAGCAGTGGATTGCTTTGTGCAGATACATTTGTAATAATAAAGATCTCTTGAGAAAAAACCATGCCACAAAACAAAACGGTCTTCCAGCAGCAATTCTTTGCATGAAGAATGAAATGGTTCAAAATGCAAGGCTCAGAGCAACATGGCCTATTACAGTAAAACAAACCCTCTATTATTTAATGTAAACAAAATATAATTTATTTAGATCAGAGTTGGCATCTGAAGTACTTCTAAGGATAGGTTTGAGGCAGTTCTTGGCATAATGTGACTGGGAAGGACCCACTCTGTTTTTTGTGAAAACATTTATGTTGCTGAAGGGATTTAAGAATGAATGTATATGCATAGGAGTGGAATCACCTGTGTTAAACAGTGTTACACAGGTAAATTACAGCACTGTTCTACTGCCATCATTTACAAGTTTGCGGTGTATTGATTGCAGTGTATTGATTGCAGTGTATTGATTGCAGTGTATTGATTGCAGTACCCCCTCTTTTTATTCCCGTATTTATGCAGCCACGGATGGCTGGCACCTCTGGACTTACTGTCTCTGTTTTCTACATTTTCATCACCTCTCACGTAAACATCGCTTCATGGCATTCATGATTTATGTGCCACCCCCCCTTACAGGGGGCTTCTTGGTATATTCCTCTTCATCTCCATCTTTCGTACAATTCGAAGGATTTTGACAAAATTGTAAGCAGATGTTTGTATGCATAGGAAATTCAAATGATAGTAAGTGTTGCCCTCCCCCCTCCCATGCACATCCTATTTTGGTAGCTCCACGCTGCCCTTTCTTACACAACTCTGCCCCTCCTACCTAATTTTACTGCAGCTTGTCCCTCTGGGACGGGAAGATTGGTTGTTGTGTGTGCCCTTATCAGCAATGCAAGAGGCACTAGGAAGATAGGTGGGATAACATTAAAGTCCCTTAGGTGTCCTCAAGGTGGGTTGTTTATTTGGAAAACATAATAAAGTTTAAGATTACAGCCTTTCGAGCTATCTCACCCCCCAAAAAACATGCAGTATTCGGGTGGAAAATTGGTCTACCTCCTTATCATGATAAGTAGAGAGGCAATTTCCAGGTGTGGCCACAGCCTTTTGAGCGAGCAGAGCGAGAGCTTGATGTGAAGGTGTCTACTGTTGATCAGCTGTAGGGTTCACGCAGTGACAGGAGCCCAACACAACCCAAACATACCCAGGATGTACAGGATAGTGTAGGAACTGGGAACCTCCCAAGCATGAATGCTCAATATGCCATTTGAGTGTGAAAAACAGTAGTTCATCACTGCACAGTTTAATAATCTGCAACACTTTTTTTTTTCTGGTTGACATGTTGAGTGTTCTTATTAAAAATTTAACACTTGTACATTCAGATAAAAAGAGAATCATATTGTCAGGAATATTCAGCATTCACAAACAGCTTTTGCTTTGAGTTATTCTCTTAAAGGATAATATTTCCAACAACATGGATTTGCATTATGTGATGAGCAGAAAAGTGATGTTCATGATGTCTGTAAACAGCGGAGGCATCTTCATTTATTCTGTTACATCTGAGTAAATGTAAGATGGACTGAGTTCATAACTCCTGTGAAAGACAATGAGCTGTGATTGGATTATCTACATTTATATTTTATTATCCACACAAATAAGAGAGGAGAATATACAGAAGGCCACACCCCTTGCCCCTCAGTGTTTGTTCCTGTCTAGTTTCTGTGCTATATCTATTTTCTCTAGTTTCTTTAGTGTCTATGTCTATCACTGGCCTTGTTCTCACCTTAATTTGTCTTAGTGATTGCACCTCGATTTGGGCTTCTATATAAGGGTTTCCTATCACTGACCTTTTTCTCACCTTCATTTGTCTTAGTGATTACACCTTGGGTTTGGCTTCTATATAAGGGTTTCAATGTCTAATGTCTGGTACAAGGTATTGTAGTTAAGTAATGTACTGAGTGTTATGTTGGATGTACTTAGACTTTGCAGTTTGTTCTTATGGTTAATCCAGTGGTTAATGTTGTTTTTTTCTGTGTTGCTAATTTTTTGCCCCTACTCACCTGGTGTTCTCCTGCTTAGTCGCCCTACCTAATATTCTGCAATTGAACCGTATTCTTCATTTCTGTTCCTTGGGATTCAAATTGTTACAAGTGCTTTGTGTTTTGTCATAGTAAAGTACAGAGTCTTCAAAATGCTCCTGATCCTCGGCAGTCTGGACATCAATTCTCTCAACAATGCAAACTGTTTTTGACGTAAGAGACAACAGACCACACCCATGGATACTGACAGACATCATGAATTAAATAATTCAGACAGATGAGGCTTCAGATGTTTGTTAACACTACAGTGTGGAAGCAGTCAGTGAATAATGTTCTTTAAATTAAGTTAGGCACTACCTCTTTTATTAGGATGGATGGACCCTTCCCCCATGATCTATCAAATAAAGGGTTTTGTTTGATTTGTATGTGAAACAGCAGTGTATCATTCACCAGGTGAATGCCACTGGTCAGTAACTTAAGACAAACACACGTGTCAGAAATGGCACGAGTTGCACTCAAAGTATTGCAAGAGGGAATCAGCAAAGACAGGGAGGTTATCAGTGTGAAGACACATTAGTGGCCTGGTGACTCAATGGTTACAACAGCATGGTGGTGTATGAAGTTTTCCTGGTTCAAATCCCAGGCCGGGTGTGTCCTTGAGCAAGACACACAAAAATGCTGGCTGCCTACTGCTTCCTCCAGGGGGCTGGGTTAAATACAGAGAACAAATTCCTCGTATGTGACAAACATAGTTGGCAATAAACCTGATTCCTTTTGTGTTTGTAATTATAAAATTTTCTAGCTGCACACTTCATATTCAAAGTTTTTGTTATTTTAATTTCAGAAGATCTATTTCATGCACAAGTCCTGTCATGTCGAAACATGTGACATACCATTGCCTTTATACATTACCATCCTTGCTCTGGCAAACTCTGGTAGGAAATAGTAGAAACACATTCGTCAGTTCAATATCAGCTTACTGTCTCTTAATATATGAATCCATACATTTTTTAAGACAGTTCAATTAAAATGTAACTAAAGATAAAAACAAAACATAAATGTTGCCCATCCCCTAGTGTCTACCAAGCATTATAGTCCAGCTGCTTTATGTGGTTATCAAATTGGGCCACTGATCTCCTTAACTTCAACACAGAGTATCCACAGAGATTTGGTCTTGTTATCATAACCTATATGGAGTGTGGACAGGTTCTCTTCCCTGGCTAAGTGAAATGCACCCAGTGATGCATGTGAACCTATAGTGTTAGCAGAGACAAATGAGAGATAAGGAATGGGACTCAACACATTCAGGTAGAGCTCCACAAGGGACTTGATTGGCAAGGAATAGTTCACAGTCCACAGTAAATACTTAGATGTTTCCAGTTGCTACAAATGATTACCTGGGGCTACATTGTTAGCTGCCAGATTATTTTGTTCTAATATATTCACTACTTTGCAGTTAACATAATGCACCAATAGAACCTTGTACATTAAAATAATAAAACAAAATTAAAAGCACCAGTACTCTGTGTAATAGAAATGGCAGCTACATGAGGTTTTTTTCTCTCTCATATCTCATAGCATATTTGTCCAGCTAATGTTGATGGTGTAGCATTCTTTCTGTGCTGAAAGCACCTAACTTTCTTTCTATCATTGGCCTGGTGCTAAACATATAGATCCCTGGCTACAAAGGCTGTAGTGCAGCCACTGTGTCTTCCTAGGGAAGTATTACTCAGATCTCTAGCGCACCCAGATCTCTAGCGCACCCAACTTTTCCACAGTGCCCACATTTTTGGATAAGAAGCATGAAATCAGTCCAATAAAGTTAGGAGGCTGTATAAATTACATTATGATCTTTTCAATGTACTGTCTTGAACCTTTCATCCATGATGTCTGTACCAGCCACACAGGGTAGTCGTATGGACATGCAGTCAGCAGAATGTCCACGAATTTGCATGCACTGCTGCAGTCAAGGAGACAGACTGGTAGCTAAATGAGATCAGGTGTCTGGGAACCCCTGCTGTAAATAAGTAATCACTAACCTGTTGTTGTTATCGATTTGAACAAAGGAATTTATTTCTCGAAAAGTCTTTGAAGGTGTCTGAGACAATGCTATTTTTGACATACAGTCACTGGTGGAAGACAGCAGGTAATGTCAACTTTTATCCCTGCCTCTGAATTCTGTGTCTCAGGGCATTAAAGCAGACAGTGGCTGGCATTTGGGAACAATGAGATAAATGCTTTGAAAATAGGCAGACGGTGGGACAAATCCCAGGAACAGAAAGGCTTTTTGTAGAAAAGCCACATCATGGACTTGGCCTTTGAGCACAAGGGATCATGGGTCATTAACTGACTTCGGCTAAAGAGGAAATCACAAAGCCGTGCGGCAGGCTTTCAGTCCGTTTGAGCAGGAAGAAGATCCAGACCTGCACTATTTCTGTATACAGTGTGCAAAGTGCAGTTTGTGGGATAAGCACAAGTTCAAACAGGGCAATATTTTCATGTAAAAGATGTGAAGCTTCATGCAGATGAAACACAATTTTTGTTTCAGCCTTCCTGTGATCCCCAGTCTTTTCATCCAACAGAGTGAGCCGCTCTTCTGAGAGAGTCTTCGTGCTGTTCTGAACTTCTCGTCTCTGTTTGTACATGCACTGACGACATTTCCTTTGACCGTCATCCAGCTTTTGCAAAACTCAGTTACTTATAGCCACTGTATCTCTGTGCACTTGCCTTGAGAACAGTGGGCCTTTTTTCCTAGTGGCGGACGGGTAGTGTGTCTGTGTGCCCAGTGGGAAAGGCTAAATCACACTGGTGCTGTTTCTTCTGTAAGGGACTCCACGTGGACGTTCTTCTACAGGCCCCCACTGTCAACTATTCATGGACTGTTGGGCATACAATCAAAGACAGTTTTGTTTCTTCAAACGAAGGTTATTTTCAAGCTGCCCCTTCCATGCTAATATGGGACAATCTTCAAAGCAGTTTCAAAGTGGAGATGACCAGCCAATTTGAGGCCCACAGGAACTTCTCGTGCCACAAAGACACTAGCTCTTGACCCTCAACCCTGATGGGTAGCACAGTGGAAGCTCCTAGGCTCCAGTCACAGTGGAGCTCAAGATGACAAATGTGTATGAGAGAAACAGCCTTCGTTGCTTGCTCTGGGTAGTCTTTACTCTGAGTACAGTCTTTGCCTCAGTTGGTGGAATACTGCAACAGTATAACATGCAACTGAAAACCAAAAGACAATGTCATAGCAGCCAGGTGGCTCAATGGGTAGAACATCTGGCTGGGATGCAGAAGTCTCCTGGTTTGAATTCCAGCTCAGCTGCCAGATGTGTCCTTGAGCAAGACACTCAAATGCTAGCTCTCTGGGTGCTGCATGTGGCAGCCCACTGTTCCCCCTAGGGGGATGGGTTAAATGTAGAGAACCCATGTCGCTGTAACATTTATTTGAAATGTTGTAAGTCACTTTGGATAAAAGCATCTGCTAAATAAATGTAAATATCATGACAATATGTGAGGGGAGGACAGCATTTCTAATGTGATCATCAGTGAAAGTGACATTGAGTAGAAGGAAGCTGGCAGTAATTGAGTTTTGTGTCTCAGTTCCCAGTTATTGTGGAGTGCCCAGATGCAGAATTGTCTTTAGAACAATCTTATTGTGCCACTGACAGTGTCTGCAAGGTTGTGAGCCAAACAGGCCAGACAGCACTGAGCTGGAATCCATTCCACAATCAGACGCCAAACCAAGATGAGAGCAAAATTAGCACTGTCGATACCATGCTGTCATGGAGACAAAATGAGGGAACCATGAAGACTAAGAAAGATACACGGACAAGTGTGTTCAAAAGCCTTAAATACGTTTGTAGATTCCTTTCGTCTGCCAGCACATGGTGAGTCAATAATTCAGGGATGCTGAGAATGCAAATTGCCCCATGGTGGTCATAAATTTGCTCCTGTGGAGAAATGAAACCCCACCCACTCCTGCAGTTTGACACGCGACCTACTCTTGTTGTTCCAGCCTTGGAGCAGGGAACTGAGAAAAAGCCTGAAGTGGATCCTCCAGGGCTCCAACCCAGGGGACAGTATTATCTTAAACAGAGCCGTTAAAAAGCAAAGTCCCGCGGCTGATCCTCCTCCGCAGAAGCAAAACATTCTGCATACTTCATTAACTTCTGATCTTTTCCTCAGCGGCACAGGCTTGAAGATGCCGGCTAATTCAAGAAGGGATTAATGTTCTGTATTTTATCAACGTCTGACACAATACCTAATACTATGACACTTAAGGCAGCTGAGTGATACAGTATAGCCTGCCTGTGAGTGATTGTATAAAAAAGGAGAAATGATGCTTGTGTGGGTAAGATTATTCTGCTTACACAACACACTTCATCTCAGGTTTTGCTGCACAAAGTGGCCAGTGTTAACTTAACACTGGGACTGATTGAATGAAATGCTGTTTAGGCCCCTGCCTTTTTCATGTGCGTTTCTCATTCTTGCTCATTCTCCTTGTTCCCCGTGCCTGGGGGAGCTGTTGTTGAACCACAGTGGTCTTGCACACTTTCCTCTGGTGGTATGGTAGAGCTGCAGGTGAGACCAGGCTGCAGATAGTGACAGACTCACAACTAATTAGTACTGGGGTTCAGTATAGCCTGGATGTGGCCTAAGGTTGTCAGTAAGCAAAAACTGTACTGGATAGAGACTGAGAATGAACACAGGGTAAGGAGTTAATACAAGCTAGGAGCGAGTACATGTCTGGGATGAGTACAAACTAGGAGCGAGTACATGTCAGGGGTGAGTACAAGCTAGGAGCGAGTACATGTCAGGGGTGAGTACAAGCTAGGAGCAAGTACATGTCAGGGGTGAGTACCAGTACTAGCTAAGGCAGGAGTAGAGACTGTGGTTGAGTACAGTGAGATATTATTATAATTACATTTATTAATAGAAAATGGTTTGCTTCTTTGTAATATTTTTAATTGCATTATATGATTATAAATGTGTTTGGAGCCTGGCTCAGAGACTAAGTAGTTAACCACAGGTCCATTTAAGGTGTACCATGGTCTTCAATTTCCTTTTCCTTCTATGTTTTCTCCATTAAGTTTTTTGGCCTTTACTCATTGGCCCTCATATTTAATGTAAGATGTAAGGTTACCTGTATATAGTTGTCACGCATTGAGTTTGTATCTGTTGCTGTGTAGAATGCTCAGAGGCTTTGTGATTGGTCAGCTGCCCTGATTGATGATACATGAATGTCACCTGACTGGAATCCTAATTTTAAAGAATCTTGCATAAAGTGAATAAGTAATGGACAAATTAAAGAAACTGATGGCAATGCTAATGACTCTGGCACCTCTTGTGGAATGACATTTTGCTGTCACAAATATCTCCCTTTCCACAAAATGGTGCTCCCAGACTGTTCTGAGTCGCTGTAACACATTTCATCATAGTATCATCAGCAGTTTGAATGGTGAATTTAATAGGTTTGGAAATTTAACTAGTGTCTGCTGTGAAGGTGTACAGTGTCAGACACACAGAATTTAAATCTGTTTATGTGCATCCATCCATCCATCCATTATCTTAACTGCTTAGTCCTGGTGAGGGTCGCGGGGAAGCCTGGAGCCCATCCCAGAGCACA
>JABJVR010000302.1:0-21478 GCA_025773905.1 Chitala chitala | reverse complement strand
CAAAAAGCCTGCAAAGTTTTTCAGCTTAGACAATTTCTCTTTAAACTGAACAGACCTCTTGAGATGCTGAACATGCTATTAAATTTCTCCAGATTTATGCTCCCATATGATGGATCAGTCATGTTTTTCATTGACGCTGGCCAGCCAGTGCTCTTTACCTCAGCTCCAACAGAAGCTGAAATCCTCATAGCCTCAGTTTTCCAGAATGAAAATATTGTTAGAGATGCTTCTTCTGAAACCAAATGACGTCAGCAGAACCAACGTAATGTGCATAGATAAGTTTCACTGTGCCTCGTTTTATTCAAAGAGCCTTTGAAATAAATCACTCACACTTTAAATTTGAGGAACAAAAATGGCTATTAATTATATTGCCTTTTAGTAATTGTGTTCAATTTCTTAATGTTCCCAAGAGTGGCCTAATAGCTATCTGATATTGCTGGGTTTGTTTCATTATTAGAATCTCATGTTAGCTGCATATTAATATATTTATTTAATTTAAGGAGAGTTTAATTGATTTTTGTTGCTAATGGAAATATATGCTTGAATAAATTTCTTGTGAAAGCCCCTATGTCAATTAACTTTTGTTTAATAGGGTGCTACAGAATGAAATGAGAATTTCATAAATATACAAAGCTGATGGTGATCATATTAGTGTATAGTCAACATATACATAGCATGGGATAAGTGTTCACTTGAGTCTTTCTCAGAAAAAAATAACATTTACGTGCATAGGGGAATTGATAAATTACAGTTCAGATTTCAAGTAATTTGACGGCACTTTTCCACTGCACCAGGTAATGGATGTTTGGTCCTACAGTGTCAGCAGTGCTGCTTGTTTTCATGATAAACTGGTTCTTAATCATAATGATGTCATCTATGACTTCCTAGAATAACATAAGTAAAAGTGCTGTCCTTAATAATTAAAGGTTTTAACTCAGCACACAGGGGAAATGAATATCATTCAAAAACTGAAAGAAAAAAAGCAATGTGCTGCTAACTTCACATAAATTGAGTTTGTAAAACTGCCACATAAAAAAAATAGTAATAATCAATCTCTTTTTGCCACCTTTACAAACATCAAACAAAATATACATAATTAAAATGTATTGCTTTAATTTACTCTTTTCATTAGCTGAAAATGATAAGAATCACCTGTGGGTTTTTAACGATGCAAATGCCATTATATTTTAATAAAAATAAATTACTCCTCCACTTAGAAAGCTTTAAGACATGTCTATACTACTGTACATAAACACTCTCTCTCTCTATTAAATTATCAACTATACTTTGAGCAAATTAAAATTTAGGTTTCTTTATTTGTCTACACATCCACTATTATAATAACAATAACAAAAATTGGCAGTTTGTACTTTGTGTTTGCGAGGCACATTATTTGCATGACCAACTGGCATTAAGTAATTTAAAGTCCTTCTCCTAAGTATAAACGCATCAAATGAGTGCCACAGTTTGTTTGGTACTTCAGTAGTGCTGCTGGTACTGCAGGTTGTGGGGAAAAGCTCCGTACCTGGTGCAGTGGAAAACAGCCCTAAGTAACACAAGAAATACAGTAGCCCATATCTCAACAACCTTGGGGATGCTGAGGACAGGACCTTGGGGGATGCTAAAGACAGGGTCTTGGGAGCAGCTGAGGACAGGACCTTGGTAATGCTAAAGACAGGGTCTTGGGGGATACTGAGGACAGGACCTTGGGCATGCTAAATACAGGGTCTTGAGGGATACTGCAAACAGGACCTTGGACATACTGAGGACAAGACCTTGGGATACTGGGGACACAGCCATTGCCCTTCACATGATGGCAGAATTCGAATTACATGAATGTTGACTGAGCCCACTGTGGGCTACTGATTTCAGCAATAAACTGCAGACTGTAATGAATTTAGCCCTAATGCAATATACACTTGCTTTAGGAACACATTTAATTAAGCTGCATTTGTTTTCAGCTGTGCCCTATAACAACATTACCTTTAAAACCACCCAAAAGGCCATTGTCTTCTTTCTTTATTTATTAGCCCCCAGTTATGCAATGGTGCAGCAGCCTGTACTCCTGCCCACGGTTGACAGGCCCTAAGATGTCCAAGACTGCAAAGTGAAATCTTTACTGAACTGTAGCGAAGCTGCATTCCCTGTACTGAGGACTCAGTGAGGGGTGGTGGGGTGACCATCCTGCCCAACCTCCAGGCCCCTTTACCTCCTGACTGTACTGTAAAACACGACAGTGAGTCCAGGGCTGCCTGCCCTGCCATGCTATGCTCTAATCATGTGCAATGAGACTCTCATCTCCAGCCTTGGCCCTGTTCACATGTAGCGCCTGTCCCAACACAGACTCTGCAAAGCACCGGCAGGAAAAAAACAGACAAAAGCAACATGGTCGTCGATGTCATATTATGAAAAGTCAACATGAGGGGAAGAAAAAGTCAAACAACAAAAGATTTGATTAAAATAAAAAATTCAGTAGGTAGTTTTAGGGAAAAAAAAAATTTAATCTGTTAGCTGCCCCACCTGCCTCAGGCATGGTAATTTTCTGAATTCACACATTCATTTCTTTCACATTCATTTTCCCTGGACATGATTGCAGGGGGTTAGACTATGCCAGGCAGCTTTGAGTGCTGGTCAACCTATTCCTTATAGACAGAGTGCTGACCCATTATCAGGCACAGTAAGGGCAATTTATAGCTCCTAATCCACCTGACCTACTTGTCTACCTGGACAATCTTATACATGTCAGAGAAAGGCATTTAGGAGCTGGAAGAGGTCACTTCAGTCTCATGTAGCATCAACCATGAGCAAGCCAGAAACAAAGCACTCAAAAAAAAAGAATATATATATATATATAGTGTCATTTTCAGCAGTACCAGCAGCAATATTAAAAATAAGATACAATGGTATGATTAAAAAACCGAAGGAAAGATGGAGATGGTCCTCTGGGCAAAAAACTGTTTAGCTATAGGCTTTACTGCCAGCAGTTCTTATGTCAATTCTAGGAGTTGAAGGAAGGTCTGTATTCTCTGATCTGAAAATGTGTTCCAAATTGGACACTTTAATCATCTTGGTTAGATAAGCAGGGAGCAGAACTTTCAATATATTTTAAGCCAGAAGTGTTCTGAAGTCCACCCTGAACTTCAGATGAAGCCACTGAAGAAACACAAGAACAGGTGTAAGAGGATCATATTTTCTAGTTATTCTCACTGAAACATCCTGAATTTGCTGTAGGGCAGAAAGGGTGAAAATTTTACTCCATTGTAGTTGCCTAGACTGTCATAGACATTTTTGTGTATTCATTTTCCTATATATTGTGTGTTATAACATCACCTTAGTTTTGCGTCATCTCTATGTTGTAGAAAACATTCTTTGGATAAACAGTTATCATGAGTATTTAAAAAATGTCTGAGCCAAAAATAGCATTCTGAGATGATTTGGTGAGGTTTAAGCCCTCAGAGTTAAGAACTGACAACAATGTATTCTTATCCATGCTATTTCCTCCTGAACGTAGTGGCAAATATATTTTTCACTCATCCTGTTTTTCACTTTATTAACAGTTTGCTACCAAAGATGTGGACAGCGGACATTTGGGCTTATTGTGTTTGAGATAGCCATTGTGTCAGAAATAGAGTGTTGCTCTTTGGCAGTCATCTTTCATGTGATTCCTTCCAGTCAGTCAAACGACGTTTAGTGGTGTATTCTACAGGAATATTGTTAATCTCGGGAGTGCAGCATCGTTGTGCTTTGCCCTAATCAGCTTTGTGACTACAAGAAATTTAAAAAGCCACTTTATACCAAAGTGTCTCCTAAGTGACTAATTTGAACATGATAATATAACTTTATGATTCGTACAATTAAGCATTAAAGGTGGGAAAATCAGGCCTTCACCTACTAAAGGGTAATGTTATTAATCATAACTTGTTGTTTTATATAAATCATGTACAGCTTATGTGAAAGAGTCTTCTATTGGTTTATGTACAAAATAATATCAGTGCACTAATCAGTAAATTGCAGTAAAAATCTGAGAAAAAGAAAGATGAATTAATTTGAGGTGAATGTTATATAATAATGGACGTGAATGTACATATTTTTAAGTATGATTGATTCAAAGACGGCAGGTAGAACAACAGATCAGCCAAACAGTACATGTAATATCCTGTTGTAACCCAGGGTGTCGTTCTTCCTTCCAAGACAGGGTCCCAGAAAACTGGAGGGGTTTGTCACACTTAACAGTGGCAGTACGTTGGGCAGTCTTCACCCTTGCTAGCACAAAAATCAGCAAGGACGCTTACGTCTATCGACATCCCTTTTTTCTTTCATTCTTTCCCCGGGTCGATGCCTGACTGTTCTTCTCCGAAACATCCATTCCAGTCTGCAGCAGGAATACATCTGTCATAGTAGCCCTCGGGCTTACTTCACTTGAGCGTGTCGGGTCAAAGATCTAAACTGACCTAAATCTCAAAGCACAGACCGCAAAGGGTGGAGGCTGTGGCTGAGAGAATGAAGAATTTGCTTTCGCTCTCCCTCCTGCTCCCTCCTTTTGTCCGTCTCTCTCTCTCTCTCTCACACTCTCACACACACTTTGTTTCTCAGTGTCTCTGTGGTGAACATTGAATCACAAAGCCAGAATTGGCAAAATGGCCAGGCCATTAACACACTTCCTTCTGTACTGAATCCACTAAGTAGAGTTTCACAGCGTCCGGGACACTTTATGTCATGGAGCCGTCTCTCAGCCAAATAATCTCTGAAGCACATTCAATGGATAAGACCATCAAAGAAGACTGCCTACTTATTCAATTTAGACTGCAGTACTAGAGAAATGCTAAACAAAGCTTTCTGTACAATTATTACTGACAGTTGTTTGCTCAATATGCTTAATTCAACTTACGTTTAACTCATGCATTGCAATCATTATTTCATTTACAGAAAATATAGAAGAGGTTATGTGAATTTAACTTTAGTTACAGTTTGCTGAGACATATAACAGCCCCCACTGTTCTGGCATGAATAATACAATATAAATTTAATACAAAAAGCAAACACCTTCTATAATAGCAGCATTGTAATATCGACCACAAGCCAATAACAGAAATATTTAATATTACTTTGAAATACCTAGCTTCTCTAAAATTTATGCCAATCTTTTTAATAAGAGCTGCACGCTTGAGCATTTTACTGGAGTCTACTAAAATACCCTACTCAGTATGGAAGACCTGCAGTTTCCTTTTTCTTCACTTACATTACATGTATTTATCATTTATCGATTTAGTAGGACTCAAAAACCACAGAAAACAGTGAATTACTGTTCAGTGAACTTTTTTTATGTGAAGAAAGGACACGTGTTTTTCATGTTTGAACCACCTGTCACCCTTTGCTGATCTATGCAAATTCAGTCTCCGCTGTATATTAACTGGTTTCTCCAACAGTTGCAGCCAGATCAAAAATTACTCTCCAAAAGCTTAAATTTTAATACTTTGAAGTTTAATTACTTAAGAAACTGAAAAAAAACAACTTACTCCACATTGTGAATAAAGATTTTGACTGATGATTTTTTAACTGCAGCTATAATTTAAATAACATAATATTCAAGTGTGTGAAAGGTAGCACAGGAGGCCAGATAAATGGCCTCAATTTCCTCTTTCGTTTAGCAAAATTGCCCTTGCAGGTAGTTCTTTAATTCTGCTTGATATATCGCTCAGATGGCATCCTTTCATTTCCTGCTTCCGCCACAGAGATCATGAATGTGAACCTTCTCTTAGTAGATTGTGAGGACAAAAGGGGACAGTCAGACACATTGATCAGGCACTACAAAGCGCTAGCAACAAAAGATCATGCACAGTCACACACAACCCTGCGCCACACACCCCTCAACACAGTCCGATGATCAGCACACTGATTTTCCACAAATGTATATGCATTGTGTACATTGTGTAACAGCATTACATGGAGGCTGTGATTTCTTAAAAAAAAAAAAATTAAAAAAAATAAAAAAACGGGAGGACATTTAATTAAATAACAATTTAATCTAGCCTTGAAATTCAGAAGACATCTGTATGAAACATACAAATGCACATCATAGTGACAACCCGTATGAGAGAACTGCTGAAAATCTTTACCGGTTATTTTCATCACCCAAAGTAGTGTTGTTATGCAATGCCTGCTGATTAGAGTAACCAAGAGTACAATAGAATTGCGCAGTTTTAATAAATTGCAGCAGCAAAACTACTGAAAGAAATTTATTTATTAAATTCAGGTTGACCGGTAGTGGGGATAAAACACACCCATACCACATATAACAAATGAATGGTCAGAACAGAGTATATCAAAAGCACAAGCAGAGAAACCCCCCCACACCCCCCCCCAACAATCCACCTTGATTACATGTGTGGTAAAACTCATTAATAATTAAATACAATGCAGACTTTTCCCACATTTAATTGCCCGCCTGACACTCTGACCTCACGGGAACAATAGCAAGTTCTCACGTGGGCCTTAACTCAGAAACTTTTAGTTTAAGTCTCCATGCTTTGCTGACCTGTTGCCTGGCCTTTTCTTATTAAACACCATTTAAAGTCCACAAAGAAAACATTTCACAGTACTGTTGGAAATCTTATAGCTGATAATTCCTAAACAGTAATTCAACTGCAAGTGTAGGTACATATGAAAAGATGTGTAGCATATACAGTGTCAAGGATGAAATAAAGAGCAAAGCACTTATGCACAGCAAAGCGCATAAAGTTGTGCTTAATGCAGTGCAGAGCCCTCTGTTTAGGCTAGGCCCCTAGGCTGACACTGTATTTCACATCACCCCTAGGCACAAAGGCAGTGCTACCTACTTCCATGGAAAGCCTTTCACCACATAAAAAGCAGTAACCTTGTCTATGTAGTTATCAAGGGATAGGGGTAGTCTGCCACCCATGCCTTTGGGTGTATTTTCAGGGAAATATTATCAGTCACAGCACCCTGGTACATCTAGCTGCTTAGCACTTAAGCATGGGCCTTTCCCCTGGCTGTAGTTGAAGGTCATGGCCAAGGACTTTTTGCCATGCTTTTGATCGCCGCGATCATTTAGTGTTCAGAAAACCACTCTGCCTATTGTACTATGCACAATAACGCTGTAGAATCTCTGCTTTTGCCTTCGGAAAAGGCACGTTGAGGGAGAAATTGTATTTCATTTTGCTCTCCACTCTTGTAAAGAAACTGCATTTTATGCTGATCTGTTCCCAGGGTCCTGTGTTCAGGACTGTAATTTTTATGTGATTTTTTTTCCCCCCGTATCACATTAGTTACTTTTTGCTAGTGCTGCTCGAGTTTGGCTCCTCGTCATGGCATCCCTGTGCTCATTAGTATGCATCCCCGGCCGTTCGGAGGTGAGCGCCTTTGTTTATGTTAAACCCAGCTCTCATTACCAGCGCTGTTAGATTAAAGATAATGAGCCAAGGACCAGAGGAACAGGAATCGAAAAATGAGTTAATGGCATGGGGATAGGTAGGATAAGGGGAGATTTTTATTAAAAACATTTATTTAACGGCTTTCAAGCCTATGCTCCTTCAGTCTTCACTGCTAATGCTTTCATTGGGCAGGAAAAAAAATTAAAAGTAAAATAAAAACGTTAAGCACAAAATGGAATGCAGAATCTTTTTGAAGAGAGAAGTGGCACACGGTGCTAATACTGAGGGTCACACAGTGAAATGCACATGGAGCAAAGATGGTAAAACCAGACGGGTGTATGAACATCACAGTCAGACAGAGGCACAGATGTACAACAGAATGTCTGTGGTTTTCCTTTTCCCAATTGGTGACCTGAGGAGATTTGGAACAGGCTTGAGTCTTTTCAATGTGCTGTGCTCCAAAGCTAGTGTGTGGAGGAAGAAAATCAAGTGTTAGTGTGTCAGAAGTGGGCCACTCTCACACTCCCAGCAGCTGTATCCTCACCCACGTTATTAGTGCAGACGACCTGCATCTCTGCACTCTACTCAGCGTCTTTGATGTAAAAGGAAAAATGTTCTGTTGGAAAAGAGGCCAAAATATGTTTATATATGCCGAAGAGAATATTAGCACTTCAGACTTAGAAAAGAATGCAACAAATGCATAATTTACTTGTAAATATATAGTTTTAATTTCCACAAACAAGTTGTAATGACTGCTACAAAAAGCAAGTTATTCAAGCACTAGTTTTATTTAATGGAGAAGGAAAATCAGAAACATTAATTCCAAAAAGTATTATCCAAAATATGTGGTTAGCAATGTAGACCAACCTTTAAGAAATCTGTGGAAACAAAACCCAAAATGCAGAGAAGAATAAGATGAGGGAACAGGATTGTGGCCAGGGTGGAGTTGGAATAGATAAACATGAGAGAACAGGATTGTGGCCAGGGTGGAGTTGGAATAGATAAACACGAGAGAACAGGATTGTGGCCAGGGTGGAGTTGGAATAGATAAACACATGAGGGAACAGGATTGTGGCCAGGGTGGAGATGGAATAGATAAACACGAGAGAACAGGATTGTGGCCAGGGTGGAGTTGGAATAGATAAACACGAGAGAACAGGATTGTGGCCAGGGTGGAGTTGGAATAGATAAACACATGAGGGAACAGGTGAGGCACACCAGGAACACAGATACTGAGCTGCTGAAAACCACGCACCAACACAATTCCTTACAGTGAACTAAACAGAGAGGTCTTGTCAAATACTGAGATAACAATCAAACTGAAAACAGGTGTGCTGCTAATCAGGGGAACAAAATCTTGTTCGAGTCAATTGCAAGATGGGTATTTGCTTGGAATTTACATTTTTGGTTGGGAAGCATTGGAAGTGTTCCAGAATATTTTCACTTGTATATGAGTAACATATTCTTAATACTGTATCAGCAAACATGGTTTGAAATTTTCTGTATTTGCAAAAGCATAACTCAGACTGCATTGCTTCTCAGCAAACAGTATAACAGAGGGCACATTGTGAACAAGACACAAGTCCAGCGCTAAAATACAGAGTTTAAGGTTAGCTATTCTCCCAGTTTTGTGAACAGTACTTCCACAGGAGGCATGGTGATTTAATGGCTAGCAATGTTTACCTTACAGCTCCAAGGATGGGGGTTTGAATCCTGCCTCTGAACAGTGTGTGGGGATCTTGCATATTCTCCCTGTGCTTTGGGAGTTTCCTTTTGGTATTCTGTTTTCCTCCTCCATTCCAAGGACATGCAATGCCAGTTAATTAGTGTTTCCAATTTACCCATAGCATGTGACTCGGTGTGTCATTGTCCCCTACAATAACTTGGCACCCTGTCCAGGGTATCCCCGGCCTTGTACCCTAAGTTGCCTGGGATAGGGTCCGGGCCTCTTCAGACCCTTACATAGGTTAAGCAGTTTGGAAAATAAATGAATGAACTTCCATGTCATATTATTATGGATAAAACTCTTGCATTTTTTTTTAATAATAATAATAATAATAATAATAATAATTAGTAAAACCTACTGCTCCAATAAAGTATTCTGTCATTTTAAACTTTCTGAATAGATTTTATGATCAGATTTATTTTCATTAATCATAAATTCTGCTTTCATTAAAATGTCAGAAATCTGATTGCATCCTTATATGTGTGTGTGTGTGTGTGTGTGTGTGTGTGTGTGTTTCATTATGCATAACAAAAGAAAAAGTTCCTTTGATGGGTGTTTTATTTTATCCTGCTGAAATAGAATCTTCTGTCCTTTATGTTCTTAGGTAGCTTGTTTCGCAGGGTTGCAAAAATTATTTTTCACAATTTGCACATGCTTCCCCTTTGTGTGGTGAATAGCTACTTTGATTTAAATATGCTGAGTACCCTAAACTCTCTAAATAAATAAAGGTATCCAACCCAAATTATTTTGTGTCATTCTAAAAATGTGACAATGACAATAAAGAATAAAAATATATATTCAAAATATTCCAAAGGCATTAAACCATTTTGCTGTCAATATATACTTTTATATTGAGTGAACTGGTAGATTAAGAGTCCATGTCTCCATGTGATTCAATTTCTCTGGGTTTGCATATACATGATGTATGTCAAATCTATATAGGTAATGTTTTATTTATTTTTTTATTTAAAGTTTTTTTTTTTTTTTAATTGCAAATATTCCAGAAATTCTGCAGATTTTACACTGAAATTTTGCATAAAATTTGACATTATTCAATTGCCTGGTGAGTTATGATATGCGTATTGTGTGTGTGTGTGTGTGTATATATATATATATATATATAGTTGATTGGTATCTCCAAATTGCCTGGTGTGTGTGTGTGTGTGTGTGTGTGTGTGTGTGTGTGTGTATCCTGTGGTGGGTTGGTACCCTGCCCTGAATGTCTCCTGCCCTGTGCCCTATGTCTCCCTGTGACCCTTAACGGGATGAAATGGCGTAGAAGACGAATGAATATATGTAATAATATAAGATAATAATGTTTTTTTTTCTATTTTTTTAATAACAAAACTAAATTTTCTAAAAAAACAATCTCCCTCCTCCTCCCCCCCCCCCACACACCAGTGAGATTAATATGTGCAGATCATAAAACTTCCAATTAGCTTCTATTCTGGTCCAGCTGATTAAACTGTAGAGAATCACTGCTCCATATATACCAACATTGCATAATACTTGCTGCATGTACTGATTATACGTTTGCATTGGTACTTTTGGTGTCTTTAATGCACTTATAGTTTGCACTGACATGTAAATCACATTGAATAAAAGCACCTGGTAAATAAATGAGGAAGCATCAGTTAGTAGAAAATCAACACAAACACAGATAGAACATGCCAACTGCAAACTGAGTTGGATCATCTCACACTTTTGCAACTGGCAGGCTGCAGGCATCTCCTAGGCCTGTAGGGGGCGATTATGCAGCTGCCGGCCAACACACTCAGCTAGGGATGTGTACTCATTTTTGTGCTGGTGATACTGGAACATGATTAGAGATATTCAGGAGAGCAAGAGTTTGGTTAATTAATATTTGAACAAAACAGAGCCTATTGGTTATTTACATATTTTGGCACCCCCTCTATGAATGTAAATATACATGTAATCTTATTTGTGGGAAACAAAATTAAAACGAAGTTTGTTCATGTCTTAATTGGGTTTTTTTTTTTGTCTTTTATGTTCTATCCTGATTCCCTTTGTTTCAAGAAATTGCAGGAAGATTTAAAGACATGTTTTGAACATTTTGACCAATGGTTGATGGTAAATTACATCAGAAAAAAAAGACCAGCATTTGTTTTCTCTGTTTTTGGTCAGAGGTTTATGGAAAAGGCTACTAACACCACAAAAAACCTATAGGTCCCTAAACTATGAGGAGTCAAACAAAATATTACAGGCTCATTGAATTATTCCAGAGAAGGTTCACTTCCAAAAATGCAACCGGAAGTTAAGTGTAGCCAGGGGCGTTCCTTGGGCACGACAACTATCACTAAGTCAGGGTAGCCCAGCAATTCACAGGGGCCTTGACTATATAAAAAAAAATTTAATAAAATTAAATTATGTAATAATGTAATTCAGTTTTTGACAATGAAAATATTGGGTGCCTGAAACAATGAATATTATCATGATTATTAAATGGCTAACAATGTATGATTAATAATGAACACCCCTTCTCCGCAATGGATTAATCTAAGCACAACAAATCAATTGTTTTAAAACTGAAACTGAAACTGAGAACAAGTAGTAACATTTAAATCTATTACAAAATTGTAGTACAGGCTATTTGTAACGTAACTGTGGGGGTGTAGGGGAGTTGTTAGGAGTTTGGGGGTTATAAAAGGGAGATTATCAGCGGCCCAAGGAAACATTTTGTGAGGGGGCCCAGAATTTCTAGTGATGCCCCTGAATATAACACAGTATATTGTGTCACTGAGGGACTTTTTTCAAATATTTACACAATGCATTGAAGGATAGATTTCTGAATAAACCTTAGTTCAAAAGTCATGTAATATTAAATGTTGCTGAAAAAGGTGCTGACACTTACCCAAGCTTGTGAAATATCCTCGTCAATGGAGTTAGCCCCACGGAATGCCCTTAAATTGGCTGGAAAATGAAATTGCCTCAAACAGTGAATGTTGTGCATGGTGCTAAAACAAACCCTAGGAGGGCGAAAGGGCATCATAAGCACAATGACCCCCGCAAACAAATATCCACTGAGAAACAGCTCAACACAAATGGAGGCCAGTTAGTCATGGGAGAGGTGCAATGTGCAATGGCAAATATTCTGCAAGCGAATGTAGATTCAAAAATGACAAATGTCACGCCTGTTGAAAAATAGGGCACATCGCTTGTATATGTAGAAATGACAGTTGCAGACACAGTGTGTTGCGACAGTGGACATCAGGGAAAGAAGACAAGCATTTCTGGGTTTATACAATGTATGCAAATTTCATGTCTAAAAAGGTATAATGGTTGGAGTCTTATTAGATAAAACAGAGATATACGTGCAGGTGCAGACAGAAGTAACTCTCTTAGTGTCTGAAGCATAGTACCAAAAAGCCTTTTCACACCATACATCCCAGAAAACAGGCCTGCGGTCAGCAACATACTCAAGAGAGAAAGCACCATTGTTGGGTCATGCAGCATGAAAACAAAAAGGAGCTCTACCTCTTCTCATTGTGAGGGGGGATAGACTTACTCTGTTAGGCCAGAATTGTCTGAAGAAAGTCAAAGTTAACTGGCAAAACATTTTCCATGTTCAAAAGGCTGGAGTATGGGTTGATGCTGAAGTTAAGACAATTTTGCAGCACCACCAGGGACATTTTTCAGACAAGTTAAACGCTATAAAAGACAATGATAAGAACACACCTATACACCAAGGGTATATTTCAGAAGGCTAGGCTTGTTCCATATGCTTTGAAAGAAGCTGTAGAAAAGGAACTATTCCAACTAGACCTAGAAACTGGAATAATTAGCGAAGATGAAAAGAATGAGTGGGCTGCACCTGCTGCAATAGTACCAAAGTGTGACAAATCGATCCATATGTTTAGTTATTACAATGTCACTGATAAACAAAGCTTTCAGACTGAAAAATACCTGCTACCCAACACTGAGGACTTGTTCATTGCATTAGCTGTGTACATGTTGCTCTGTAAACTAGGTATTGTTCATGCCTACCAACAGTTACAGCAAGAAGCTAAGACTGAGATGCACTTTGTCATCGAAATGCACAGATCATTGCCTTAGTTATTGGTTTGCCAGTATGCTCTCAACAGGACGACATGGACTGAATAATACAATGACAAGAGCTTGATTGTGTCACATGCGTTGTGGATGACATTCTAATCACTGCAAGTTAAAAACATCAACATGGAAAAAGATGAAGCCCTCACTTGCCGGTAGCATAGATTAAAACTGGCATTAGAGTAGAATTCTGTCTTGAATACCAGCATTTAATTCCTAGAGACCCTGCAGATTGAAATGTTGTAGCCATCATACCATATGAACTTTACATGCCGGTCTGAAAACTGGATAAGTGGGGAAGGTTGGGGAAAGACCTGGCGATGTGCCCTGTAGAAAGCTTGCCAAGAAAATTTTATGGGAAGGCTCTTGGTGGACAGAGCTGGATCATACAATCGCTGAGAGGCAGATACAATTGAATAGATAACATCCTCACCATCCATCATTTATGCATTTTAGCCTAATGTCAGTAAACTGATTATTTTCAGGATTGGGCAGGTTCTGTAGAATCTTTTTAATCTTTTACAGCTACTACAGATTTGGTTAAAAAGGTTAATGGAACTTGACTGTTGTGCATCATGATGCTTTTATGAAACATCTGTTATTAGACAGCAAGACAGCAGTTTCCACAGCAAGAAATCCCTGAAGTTCACACTGGATGCATCACCTTGTGCTTTACTACGCAAAAGTCTGGGGCATCTTGGATGATTCATACAAATATTTGTCATTTTTAAAGATATAGCATATGGCTATATTATATCTTTTAAATAGGTGATTCAACAGGAAATATAGTTTAAATTTATAAACATTTATTTTTCACCAGAGAAATACTCTGGTGAAAATATTAAAATGCTTTTAAAGAAGTAAAGTAAAATAGCCTCATGGAAATTTCCAAAAAAATTAAAAATAAAAAAGTAGCTTGTTAATGAGTAGCCAAATGTGAGAGATCGAACTAATTAACTAAACAGGTGTTAATGATCATCAATGGCATATTGAATAGGTTGAAAGATGTCATAAACGGAAACAGAAATAGCTGTGAAGGGGAATGCAGCTAGTTGCGGGACAAGTATACTAAAAAGGTGACTTTGTGGATGGTGTGAGTTTAATCATAAAATCCTTTACCATGTATAGACTGCATGTGTGGAGTGAGTACAGCAGCTAGATTCAACATGGTCATCCTACCCCAGCAAGATCATTCCCATACAAACATTTTGTAGCTTATGGAGGTTTCTAGAATTGCAGTCCAAGCTCTTCTGTAGAAGTACAAAGAAACAGACGATGTGATGGACAGAAAAAAAAGGTCAGCAAAGAAAACTAAGCACAGTGGATGAGAGCTATATCAAGCTCACTTATCTTTGAAATGGGAAGATTTCCAGCTGTGCTATTAGATCAAAACTGACAGAAACCAATGAGCCCATGGTAGATCTATCTACCTTCCAGAAAAGTCTTGTCAGAAGTGCTCTTAAAGGAAGGTATGGCCAAAAAGTCACTCATCTGCCATGGAGACAAAATTAAGAGACAGAGTAATGCAGAAGATGACAGGGGGTGTAGTAGAATGTCAGCTGTTTCTGTGGCTTGATGAGTCCAAATCTGAAATATTGGCTATAACAAAAGGCAGTTTGTTTGCTGAAGGGCTGGAGATCACTACGAGGATGAGTGTTCGCAAGCAACTATGAAGTATGGTGTAGGGTTCTTGGAAGATTTGCATTGTGAGGGTGGTAAAGTGCTTTGAGGCACATTGTTGTACAGGGCACTATATAAAACTAAATTGAATTGAATTGAATTGAATTGAATTGAATAAATGAAGATTCTTCTTCTTTATAGTTACATTTGGTGGCCAGGCATAGACCAGGATGTTTAGAACCAAGTGAAAGGCTGTCATATTTGTCAGGCTGTGAAAAAGGCATGTACTGTGACACCTCTTCATTAATGATGTAGTCAAATAGGCCCTGGCAAAAAAGTCAGATTTTTTCAAAAATAAGCAATTCCTCTTGATAGTTATTGACAGCCATTCAAACTGGTTACAATATCCAATCAATTTTTAAGGCTTACAGTCTTACAATTTAACCAAAAAATTAGTTTGGGACAATTATCCCCAATTGGTGTCCGTGGAGTTTTAGCAGTTGCTAAGAAATATATATCTCGGTCTTTATCCATTGCCCTGTTCAACAGACACAGCAGAAAAAATGGATTTTAGTAGCTAGGTAGAAGAATGTCTAGTAGGTAAGTAAGTAATATGTCCTGTGTTATAAACTTGATGAGGTGTCAAGAATGTTTCAAATAACAAATGGCATTATTGATGGAAAATCTAAATCACAGATGAGTAAGTGGCAGCACAGGATGAAATGCAGCCCAGTGCTGGTTCTAACTACTCTGGCTGACATTCAGATGTAGCGGGGAATATTCCTGCACGTTAATTTATAAAGGGCATTACAGTGTTCTGTAACTTACATGCTCACTAGATCATTACATCATGATGTACATCCTGGAAGAAAACAAAAAGTGTATCTAGAATGTGAACTAGACAATTTTCTGCTCATGTACCACAGTTTTCAGCACACAATTTTAAGGAAAAACCCCAATTAGTTTTTGAAATAGCACAATCACAAACTGATGAAACCTGACTGGACTTCAATTGTGGAGAAAAACCAACTGGAAGAAAAGAGATATCATAACCAAGGAAGATGGTCTTAATGAAACTGGACAGGATGCCATGGTGGGTGTCTGAAACTTTCATGAAGGGAAGCAGTAAAGGGAATAAGAAGCTGTCACTCAGAGACTTGCCCAAATTTCTTACCTGGTACCAGAAGGAAAAAACCGTGTTATTGTTTTTCTGGAAGATAAATACCAAAGTATGGCAAAGGTAGTCAGTCAACTTTCAGTTGCATCCCAATGATAGGGTCACCACAAAAGGGTAAATTTGAGAAATATAAAAGTTAATAGTCTGTGAACTAGAAAAAATTATACTGTTTAAAATAGTTGATGATGATGATTGGGCTCCAAATTGACATTCTTGAAACTATGATAACTGAGCTATGATGAGGAATTGTTACTTATTTATTTTTTACTGTTGAACATGCCATTGTGTTTTAATGACCCTAGAAAGAGTAGTTACTGCTTAGGTACTAGCCAACTGATATCCTAATAAATAAATTAACAAAATTTATAAATACCACCTATTAGTTAAATGGGCGGTGGGGGGGAGGCTGTAATTGGTTTAATTCTGCCTTTTATCAAGATAGAGACTATTTGTTCTCTTAGTATCTTCTTTGGGGGATCAACTCACACAGCAACACTTCCACACCCCGTACGCACCCCCCCTCTAAATAGTCACAGCAACCACAGCCCAACTGTTTGGTAGCAGCTGATATTTATCCACCTCAAACAGCACCGATGTCACAGGGGCAACCTGGACTCAAACTTGCAACCTCGCAGCCCACAGAGTTTTCCAGACAAGACAAGTAGCCCGCTGAGCTAAAGACTTGACTCATGCACAGGAAACTAATCTTGTTCTCATCCTGACTACCAGGGGATTCATGTGGCAACATGTTCACATCCGTTACATATGCCTAATCAGCTTCAGGAAAAAAATAAATAAATATAGATATGTGTTATGTTACAAAGGTCCTCCTTTAAGACTAGCATAATTCTCCCCCTCCTCCTCCAAAATGCACTATAAGAGATACACTTCCATTTAGCCCACGCCCCATTTTCCAGATATGTAGCTACAAACTATCCCATTGGTCTGTGTTGACATGATGAAGCAGAGAGAATGAGATTGTGGATGCAGGGCACCTTCTTCTACAGTCACTTCCCGTCTCACAGCTCCTGCTGCCGTTTTAGTTGGGCAGCTTTTCTCTGCGAGAGAACACAAAAAGTCATCCAAAAGGCAATTACAACATGTATAAGGCCTGACTAATACAAAACATATTAAAGTAGCTTCCCATTCATTACGATATCTTAAGATCTCTATTTACTCTATTCACAAATCCATTACAAATACATTTTTATTTCTCTTCACATCCCAACTCAGGCACCCTTAAATTTATCCACTCATCATCAGGTCTAGAGAACATGTAATGTATCCCATATATTGCCAATGAAAATTCTGCTGAGTTGACTGTCTCACAGTTCATGGGTTTGGTGCGTTTATACAGAGATCAGCAATACAGGGAAATGCAAAGCATTTGTGTTCAGTGTTGAGGAAATCCTGAAAACTGCCATTTATGTAATAATTTTAATTATAAATTTTTTCTCCAGAATTCTGTGTACTTTCATTGTGTGTCTAAAACCATTATTATTATTATTATTAGTGATAATGTAAAAATGGTTTTAGCATTATTTTGTCTTATCCTATCTTTTCAGGAAATATGCAGCTTTTCTAAAGTAATGCACTGTGTAAAAAGCAGTTTGTTTCATTTTTTGAAATAACGTCACGAATGGTTCTTTTGTGTACTTAAACATTTTGTTATTAGTTGAGAAATTAATTTTTCCATATGATTGCTTCAGGCTTTCCACTGACTTTTTACACAGCCCACTTCAGCTCTTTTGATTGTTATTACAAAATGAAAAATAAATTCATAAATTGCTAATAAAGCATTAATCTCCATTGCTGATGACATGAGACAGTGAGTTAGACTTTATAGGTGTTAATGCTAGCAAACAGACAATGTTATTATTAACAAATGTCTGAACAAATTGTTTCATTTGATTTGCTTATTTGCATTTAAATGGAAAAAGCAAAACTTTTGGAAAAGAACAGTGCTTCTTCACGACAGCCAGAAATCCCATTTCAGTCTCACTTGCCCTTTCTGTTTGACTGATTCGGCATGCCAGTGGGCAGGGCAGTCCACGGGAAAGTTAAATGGTGATGACTTTCATCTCTCTTTTGCCATTTCGACTTTCAGTGAGGTTCAGTGCAGACCGCTACATCTGGAAGGCTGTATGTCCTGCGTCAGCTTTCCATTGTGCGACCCGGTCACCGAGGTTGTGTAGACTCAAGCTGAGTTTACGGTTTAGCCAGGCGTGGTTTACTCTGTGACATTAAAGTGCCTCCATGTTATCCGGCCTCTTGTCACTGTACAGGGAAAAGACGCCCTCTACCACTGCAAACAGCAAAATAGTTTCATTTGTGCTATTACAAAAGGTGTGTTTAGGACTGACAGTTTATAAACCAACATGTCGTTTATTCAATTCTCACTAGTCTACGTCTTAATGGAAAAGGTTCACTTGTTTTAATGTCTTTAAGCATCTTTGAAATATTTTCCATGTCCTTCAATGCACATGCACATGCACAGGCATTATCCAGCCACTTATCCTTTTACAGGGTTGCAGGTGGCCTGGGGCCTAATCCAGGCAGCCTAGAGCATGAGGTGTAGTACATCCTGGATGGGGAGCCCTTCTTTAATGTATCTTAAAAATGCATAGAAAATGGTAAATTACTCCAGAGGACATGCCGCATTCATCTGTGTCTTTGTTAGGCTTTACACCTCATATCATATCCTTACCTTGAGTTTAATGAAGACCAATATTTTATCGCATAAAAAATAATTGACTGAAAAATAAACACCCTCTAATAAACATCTGAGTTTTTGTTTTTTTAATTTAGCCCATGTCCATGGTGATAGTTAAGTTAAAATGGCAAATGGTTCCTAGTTGGGGGAGAACAGCAGCAGCAGTAGGTTTACTTCCTGAGAATTTACTCGCCTGTATGTTTATTTATGTATTTATAATTTTTAGATGAACTATCCTTTATTTAGGATGACATGGTTTCTAAGAGTCTCGTGTTGTTGCCTCAACCCATTTGGGCGTACCCTCCTATCTGCTGTCCGTGTTTCTTCAGATAAATTCTGGGCTTTGTAAGCCTAACTCACATGCGTACTTTTGAAATTTTTAAATTACGTTTACATCTCTCTATGGTGAATCCAGTGAGTACTGTTAAGTGCCATGGTACAGTAAGTACTGTGCTTTATTACTATGCTATATGGGGTCAGTTAAGCATGCGAAATATGACGTATGGCTTTTGTATTCTGCAGACAGTCTGCTTCACCATTCTGCCTTTCTCCTTGCTAAACACCATTATATTTTGCTTCACCCTCCTGAGATCTTGTTAATTTTTATGTTTTGTTTTTGCACATTGCATCCTCATCCATTCAATAATTGACTACAATACGGTTTGCAACAATGTTTGGCACTGCTGTCAAAGCCAAAGTACTGTTAGAGCGGCAGACTGCTGAAATGGAGAACTGCAGCATGGACTATTTGGACCGAGATGTTTATACACACAGCGATCAGTCTGCTGAGTGTCAGCAACTGTTTCCAAAGATCACACGGGCTGATGAGGTCACACGCCTGCAAACGAGGGCTGCCGCTGAGCGACGTCAGCTTTTTTCTGCGATCCGTATTATTTGCTCATGTGTCACGCACAGACTGACTGTGACACGCAGAAATCAGCGCAAGCTAACAGGAATCGACAGGCACACAGAATATACTTTTAAAAAGATTATTCACATATTTTTCTCCCATTCATTTATTTTTCAGTCCAGCTTTTATGCAAATGTATGATTTATCTCCAGCTTCCACATTTAAATCCCAGTTCATTATTTTCACAATATATTGGCTGGGTTGACATTATAACTCTGACATTACGTGCTGTTGCTTAAATTTACTGTTAACTGAATACGGAGCTGAAAATTCAATGATCTTTAAAATGCATCAATCTTCCTCTTTTTGCCATATTGAAAATGAAACATGAATACTTAAGCTTCTGGACTCAGAGCACAAAGTCTTCGTTTTCAAATTATGCATTTGATCCAGACTGGTACATATTATGATGATCAAAAAATTAAACATCATTCATCACTTAACTCCAACAATTCTAATTTATTTGGCCATTTTTAAATATAAATATTATTATCATTATTTATTTTATTTAATTTTTTTTTTTTACCACAGGTCCTTTTTGTTCCTCTGTATATTCTCTTGCAGTTACCAAATATCAGATTATTTCTGCAAGATTTTTTATAACACATGAATCTTCCTCTTTTGCCTTCAAGAAAATGGAGCAGAGATACTGCTGATAAAGCACCTTTTTTCGATTTTCTCGTATGCTCTTCAATATAGTCAATCTGTTCACATAGCATGAAAAATCATTTTAAACTTTTTTTTTTTATAGTGATAATATTCTGTCGGTACTTTTTCTTCCAAATGTCGACATATTGAAAAACATTTCCTGTATACTGACTGCTTTATTTATTGAAACACTTTTAGGTTTATTTTTACTCTGCTTTTAAATGTTTCATGAATAGCTTTTGTTATCTTAAAAAGATGATAAAACTGAACTTCGGCCTTATGTGTTCAAAAGTACCAGTGCATACACCCGACAAGCTTCTGGAAAATAACAGGCTATTACAGACAGGACACACCGTTTATTTGATGGAAGTAAGGTTCACCTGTGTTGGCCTGACTACACAAGCAGCACAATTTATAAAACTGGAAATTCCAAAATAAAACAAGGTAACTGACTTAAGGTAGGCAGGGTTAACATTTTTACATAACATAACAGTGACACCTCCTACAGACCTTACCTTGAAAGAAACACTTGAGTAAATATTTGTCCATTAAGAGGTTATTGCATTGGGAATAATCTCCAGATTTGCCTGAGAATAAGAGCATGCTGTGTCACTTCTCCAGCTGTTTACCATAGAGCAGACCAACTACTAACAATTTTCTGGTGCATTCTTTCTTTTCTGTCATAGCATCATCCCATAGTGCCAATCACACAGATACAAGCACCTCCTCCCCATCCTGCAGTTTCCATAGCTGTGCCAGCACAGGTGCTGTAATCCCAGGCCAAAAACCCGTGTAAATTAGAAGAATCATAACCACAGGCAGATTCATCTCAAAATCTAAAGTTATTAAATTCATTATCAGTTTAAATTTCCATGAAGAACTTTATCTTACAAAAATGTGTATTTAGGAAAATCCTGTTCTATACAATACAATTGGCTGGAGTTGCATGGACTTTCTTGGCTAGACACGTGTGTGGATGGGTGGCACTCCTGGGCCATTCTACAACATAAATTGGCCACATCAAGAATGAATGTGATGCTTTCAAGAGATGAGAAAATATATTACATCCATCCATTATCTTAACCGCTTATTCCTGGTGAGGGTCATGGGGAAACCTGGAGCCCATCCCAGCGCACATAGGGGGCAGGGCAGGGGACACCCAGGGCAGGGCGCCAACCCACCACAGGGCACACACACAATGGGCAATTTGGACACACCAATC
>JABJVR010000301.1:0-21479 GCA_025773905.1 Chitala chitala | reverse complement strand
AAAATCAAAACATTACATAACCACAATTTTAACCAAACAATTTCAAATTACCAAAAAAAAAAATGCACCCCCCCCCCCCCCCCACACACACACACACACACACACACCTGCCCCCACCGCCTGGAGAAACATCCGTGCAGTGAGATGACAATTTCCACACCTTCCTCTCCACTTCTGAACAATTTTATATATTCACCTGATGTCAAGCAGCTGACACCGGTCATTTTTATTTATCAGTCTGATGTACTGATGCTTCCTTTTCATTCCCTTTGCCAGACTAAGGACATAAAAACTGACATTTAGGAAGAAAAGCAAAGCAAAGCAGCTGAAGACCAGTTTTCATTCCAGACAGGTAGCGCGGTACTCCATTCGAGTGCAGCGTTTGGTCACAGAGCACGCACAGGTAGCGCGGCCGTGTACCTAAACACCCTTAAACATTTTAAATGCTTCGATGCATTTCACAGATTACCAGTTGGCGCAAAAAGGCACTAAAATGCAGATATCAGCCCATGCAGAGAAGGGTACGACTATTTCAACAGATTATGGCTGTCAGGCATAAAACAAGTTACAAAAGAACACTTTTAACGCTACAAGGGCTTATTTTAGCAGTCAATGTACTGTACGTATACATGGTATACTAAAATTAATATTTCATTTATAGTAAAGGTTATAACGTTAGTCTCAATATTTCTCTTTACAGATGGTTCCCAAGTTACGATGGTTCGAGTTGCAATTTTTCGATCGTACGATGATGATAGCAATACGACAAATTGTAAAAATATTTTAAGTTTCACGCGGCAGGCAAACGTAGCATCGTCTGCAGTACGATAGGTTAGGATTGCGTATGGTAGGTATGCGTCTCCCTCGTTGTGAGATGCTTTACTCTCGCCAGCGATCGACAGAGTTCAGTTGTCTCCGTGTTAGAGTGCGTATTTATTTTTTTAAAGCGCGACTTTATTTTGTCGATATTTTCCGTGATATTTTCAAGTTATGATGTGGTAATCGGAACGCATCTCCATCGTAAGTCAGGGACTACCTGTATTAATTGCATGCTATAACAGTACGTGTATATCAATTGATGCAAATCTCATTCATACAGTACCACAAGCATTCAAGCCTTGGTTTAAACATGTTCCGCACATATTTTGATAATCGAAAGAATTCTCTAAACAAGCTTGTCAACTTTATAAAATTTGATACTGACTGTCATACAGCTGTGTGTGACAAAACAGCATGATTTCTGTGTTAATTAGCAGTTAAGCAAAGGCAGACTATCTACTGTAAGTAAAACATGCTTGATAGAATCTTATAATATAAATCGAGCAATTTTTACAGCAATAAATCCCCAAAACAACATGACAATTTTTTTCCAGCATTTTAAATGTGCGAACTTCGTTTACCGAAATTGAAAACCGCGGCACACAAAGCACAGGTTAATGTAAAAACACATCACTTTAAAATGCACTCTACGTGTACCGCATGAGGTCACGCGTGACAGGGAACACGCCAAGAGAGCCGATGCACTAGAGCGGTGTCACAGTCATGGTACCATTCACCTGTCAGACCTGCACTAATGCAGCTTTTGATAGCTTCTCAGTAGATAAGCCACATTAAAATTCTGGCCTTGGAAATGGCAAAGTCATGTGTAAACGGACCCTGTGCATTTCCACATTTCATGCGCCAACATAAAGGAAATTTAGCCTTTGTTGGGTTTTTTCCTCCTTTCTTTGAAGTTGGCCATGTCCAACTGGACCTTAACAACACACAGCTTTGCAAAACCTCAAATGTATGCCACGAGTAAACATGATAGAAAAGAGTTTATACCCACAACAAAAATACTTCAGCTGTGCTAACATGTATTTTGTAGCACTATAAAGGAGTTAATGTGATTAATTTGGCTTCTTTGAGTCTGGTATTAGATTTTGAAGTTCCCATTTCTCAATGTGTGTCGTGACCTTTTGTTAGGTATCCTAAAAAAGTGAGGGGGTAACAGAACAGGACAGGATTGTGAGAGTGGAACAGTGCTGCCTCCCCCCCTTCAAACCCCTCCCCCCAAAGCATTGCATTTTAATTCTGCAGGCCACACAGGAGCTCCCTAGACAGGTATACACACACACACACATAGCCAGAAGCTGTTGCTGTCAAGGAGACAGTGGAGACACCTCTATGTCACTTGTACTCCACCCTCCACCTTTCCACTTGTCACCTGAGTCAAAACGTAAGACGTACTGCGTACTTACACCTCACCTGTGATTTGAAATAAAGTCTTTACAACATGTGAACAAAAACAACACGGAAGGTAAACATTCCGAAACAGGAAAAGCTAAAAATTTCAGGTTGACTGTTTTTTTTTCTCTCCCTCAGCCATAGTGCTGGTGACAAGCCCGCCGTTCTAATTTACATTTCTAGACAAGCTCATTAACACTTAGTCTTACCCATCTCCGTCCTGAAAATTGGTGCTGGGAGCTTTGGGTACATATGCGATTTTGAGAAACCAGGCTTTGGGGGAGGGGTCTTCTTTACACCCTGACTGGAGTCTTTTATTCACCCTGAGTCAAGCAGCCCTGGCCTGAAAGGCAAAGTTAAATCCAGGAAAAAATGGGGCAGGAATAAAGCGGGAGGGAATCAATAAGCCCTTGGACCAGAGTGCTGTCAGATATTTTCTGCACCCCCTGAATACAAAAACGGGCAACAACACATCTCGGTGCCTTTGCCTTTTTCGGGGCTCCTTTGTTATCTGAAAAACACCCCCCCACACCCCCCCCACTCTCCTTCCAGTCATTTTCCATCAAGCGAGTGTCAGGTTTTAGTTCTGTACTCTGACAAAAGCCTGAAGTTTGACGCAGATTCCCAAACACAGACCCTGCATTTTCACCCTGGGGGAACTTAATGAAATTACAGTTGAGCGTGGAGAAAAAAAAAAAAACAGCTACACAAACCATGAGATCATTACAAAAAGTGGGATATTAAGGCAAACACAGGGTACTGCTACACCTGGAAGGCTAACTGTCAAAAAGTCACATGTCTGAAAGCCTACGATGTCCACCCGCATGAGCCGAATGAATTATCGACTGTGTACAACTTTCACACAGTTTACAGATTCTACATGGATGTAATAGAGCAACTCTCCCTGTTGAATGTGTGACGCAACGTCCACGTTAACATCCACAAAGGAATCTTCTGTTATCGCAGCCATTCCGACTAAGCGCGGAGTGTTTTTAAAACGCTGCCGTTCTCTTCCAAATGGCACGTTTCAGGGCACGGACCGTGTGCCAGAACAAACCAGTATCCATGCCATCTGTCGGAAGGAATGGGTGCCTGGAACTAGCCCAGTGTTTGCCAAACAAAAGAGGAATTAGTCGTTATCACTGCACTCATTAGATTTATGTGCCAGAGCTTCTCATTACCTTCTTGAGGTAAGGAGATGAACCTAGCCCTGGTTCAATATGCAGATAGCCTCATCTCATACATAGCTTCACTCATGACCCAGAATCAGTAGCAAGACTAAAAGCTTCCCAAGAGCTCCACCAGTCCAGTGGCACCTACTGAGTAACCGAATTGTGTTATTGCTTACTATGTATCAGTATTAGTAAGTAACTGATTACTCTGGATACTGTATGAATAATAGTGTTGTTTGTCTAATGCTAAATAAAAGCATTGAACATTAAAAGCAGCCGTTATACAGTATACCCTTGAGTTCCTCAGTAAAGGACACTGTAGGTTACTGGCTCTGTGGGTTACTGGCATGGATTAAGGTTTTTAAATGGCAGCTGAGAGCCAGACTGCAGAGGTGGGGCTATTCAGATGATTGTTTTCCATTTGGTCTTCCTCGCATGCCCTGAATCGTTGTTAATGCAGACACAGAGCCCGGGTCAGAACTGGAACAGCAGTTCAAGAGGCCAGCCGCCCACACATTAACCTGCACACTAAGGTGTCAGTCCACTGAAAGATCTCTCATTGGAAAAGCAGTCAATAAGGGGGCGGATTAAAGGAACTATGAATGGTCTCCAGGACAACGTGATAATCCTAAAATGGTCAGCCAATGGACTGCTCTGAAATGAACCTGTCTCTCTACAACGAGGAAACACAGGGTGAGGGACCATGCCCCAATACCGGGGGGGTGGGGCAGACCCCTAATAATATGCGTGCTCTGGCAACTGCTACAAAGCACATAAATGCACCGTGAGGCAAGGATTATGTATCAAAAAAAAAAAATCCTTCTTATTTTGTTTAATACACGTATTTGTGCAGGCAAGTTGTCACTCTTTCAAAAGGGTTTAAAAGTTAAGTAAATAACCCGTCTGCCAGCGCGAGGAAAACCGAAAATTATTCTCCCACCCCAGTCAAGTCAAGAGATGATCGAAAGTTAATCCTACACGGTACAGGTCAGAAACGCAGCTATAAATAACATAGAGGAACCTATTCATCATTAACAGTCAGGAAAGAGGTGTAAACTAAAATTATGCATATGTATCTGAAAGTAAAGTGGGAAGGGAAAACAGGGAAAAAATAATTTGAGGGAGTAATTAGGAGAAAAAACAGTACAACAACACTGACCAACACAACCGCCACACAACTGAGCCGAAATTCAATAACTACATATATAATTTTCCAAACAGCCCTTTGATTTTTATATTAAATTTATTGATGGTCATACTGTGCTAACCAAAATTATGTTGAAGGCAAACGGTGTACATAACTGGTAAGAACCTCACCACAGGATATGTTAGTCATAGAACTATCCACCAAGAAAACAAATCTAAGTAGAGCTTAATTATTATTATTATTATCAATAGGGAATTCTTCCAAATGAGGAATTTGTATGGCAATGTAGACACCTTCCAGCTGGATACGCTAATTAATCATATTCCACAGCATGGTAATGAAATTAACACAGGACTGGTGTCTGGCTCAGAGGGTCACATGTCTAAGTGTCAGACGTGCTTGCTGTGTACCATCCGGAGATGTTTCACCGGTGGAGGATCATGGGATACATGACAAAGGGGCTGTGATGCGTGTGGGCACCTGACGCTCTGCCCTCCCTGATTGACTGATGTGCTGGGGGGAGGGGGGCGTGAAATGGCATCAGCGTGGCCCACTGGGGTGCCCAGCAGATGCCAAGACTCATCACCGTGATGACAGGAGACAAAGCAAACAGGTAATGTGACAGGAAAGACTGTTTCTCAGAGCTGGCCCCAGGGTTGTATTGCTTGTTGAGTTTAAAGCACAAAGTATAATTTTTAATGACTGTAAATGATAGTAATAAATATCCACATTTTGTACAATGGGAACGTTCAACAACTGGAGTTCAGAAAGGTTAAAAAAGACACAGAAAAGAATGAAGCATCCAAGGCCTGCGATTAAAAGACAAAATGCAGTCAGGCATGAAAGCGACCAGCGGATGCTGTAGCCCAGGGCTCTGCCGCATTAATCTTTCCTGTAGAGCACGCCCTCGCATGCTGATGTCACCACTGCTTTTCCAACGTAGCTCTCGGGCCTTGGAAATGACTCAGGACGCTGGCGCTCATCGTTTGATCAATTGGTAATTATCGCGTTCATCGCCCTGACCCGCCCCCCCTTTACCTTCCATTAGTCACCAATCACACCTGCTTGTTTTAGTTTGCCTGAACCGACGGAAACGTCCAGAAGTTCCCCTCCAAGCTTCACGTTGTCCATCAAGGCTGCCGTAACGCTGCCCACCAGACGATGATGATGGACCTTTCTTCCCCTCAGGATTTTCCAGTGACTTAAAAAATTAACGGTTGAACAAGATTACGTGTTTTTTTTCTGACTGGAAAAATGCACAATGCTCAACTTCTTCATTAAGGAGAGGGCAGCAAACAGGAAGCGTTGACCCAACAAACACAAAACATTCAAATAACGTTAGTTAAATGTCCCTAACATTCCCTAAACATTTAGCTAACGTTATTTGAACGTTTTGTGTTTGCTGGGGAGTGCCAAGCCAACAGTTTGGTTCACACCTTCGCATCTACTGATTTTCCAGCCAGCGTAGGTAAACAGCTGAGGGGGGAGGGGTTCTTCTATGATGCTCAGCCAATCAGACGCTTAATCTGTGTATTCATGCACCACTTGTTGGACACAACAAGCAAATACTCGGGCTAAAAGTGTGTTCCATTTTGTAAAGCCTTTTCACTTTTTTTAACAAGGGGGGAATTTCAACAACAAACCCACAACAGTTTAATTACTGAGTTTTACCCAGTCATGGTCAAAGAGGCATGGAAAGGTAGAATGGAAGGTCTCGCAGTTGCTAGTAAATAGAACATCTCCTCGGGCGAGTCACCTCATTTTAATAGTAAATCACCCACAGCGCAGTTTCATAACATGCATTATTAACCAAGCACAGGCCAGCCATTCTAAGGGATTAAAAACATTGTAGCTTTCTTAATTTTTTTTACATGACTACAGAGTATTTCTGGTCAAGCAGAGGTATACTGTCAGGTCATTTACTCAACCATGAGTGCCCAGCCTTTGTACCCGATACCGATACTTGGCAAAGCAGCTCAATGAGTCATAGCCGCTCTCAACATATGCAAAACTCTTTAGGAAACACACCTGTGTCGTAACAACACAACCTTGGACATGCAAGGCCTTACAGGGTTTTTTAAGCCATTAGTCACATGATGTGCCAATCAGGCTGAATAAGAAAAGGGGCTATTAGAAATGACTTGGTGGACAATGTGAGGCGGTGGATAGACTCGATCTTTTTACATCACTGCTAGCTCTCTTTGCTTTGAAACCTGTCCACTTCATCCTGTTTCTGTGTCCTTTTGTCTGTGAGCAGGGCTTGATGTCAAAAGACTGCCATGTCTCTCACTGCTGTTTACTGACAGGGATCAGGGACCACCTTTCTTAGTGGGGGGGGGGGATTTGAAGTCCCACCGCTCTTTGATCTACCCGGGTAGGGGGAGGGGGAAAGCTCTGATCTGAGATGACCAGATGGCAGGCCTTGATGACAACAAAGGGTCAAACGCAGTGTGTGATGACACCGCGGCGGACACGAGGACGGGGACCTCCCACCTGAGGACAGGTGTCCACACAGACACTAGCAGAGATGAACACTGGCAGCATAATTTTTTCCTGTTTATATAATCCCTAACTTGGTGATTGCAGGTGACCAAGTAAGTCCCACTCCAGGCAAAGCGCGCGGCGGCAGTTAAGTCCTTGTTTTTCGCAAACAACCGGATTGTTTCCTGTTTTTCATCTCACTCGTTATCTCTAGGTCACAAAAGTGTGAGCGAGAGCACGCATCTCGTTATATAACCAGTTAGTTAATGAATAATCTTACCAAGGACAATTTGCTCATTTTGGACAGTGAGGCACTAGGGTTGCACAGCAGAGTTTGTCCCCTAAATGTGATCCACTTCGTGGACCTGCTGTGCATCATCCGGCGAGGGTATCATTTCCACGGAAAAGGAGGCAGTGCTGAGAAAGGTATTCTAATGAAAAAGGCATGAAATGATACAGATAAAACTGTTGTAGCTGTTCTGTTGCCCTTTATAAACCGTCACAGGTTGAGCAAGTGCAATATCTCATTCTGTTAGCAGCACTGGGAGTTTTCTGTAAGGTCATGTTAGATCAGTGTCATTATGTGTGGCCTTTCTTTGACACGCATACCTAAAGCCTGCTCTCATTTAGCTTTAGGAGCTGTTACCTGTGTTAACGTTCTCTTTCCGTCACCTGTGTTAAGGTTCTCTCTCTGTTACTTGTGTTAAGATTCTCTCTCCGTCACCTGTGTTAAGGTTCTCTCTCCGTCACCTGTGTTAAGGTTCTAGCTCCTTTCTGTCCTCAGACCATTACATACATACAGGCACACACCATATAGCAACAGTGCCTCTTTGTGGTGAGGGCATCTCTGCCAGGGAGACTCCATCTATCATGGCCTGAGAGCACCACACCACCCAGGCAGAGTGCTCAAGAGTGGGAGTGGAGCGGCTCAGCTGCAAGCCGACTCCATAGACGAAAAGGAGGAGTATGACTGCAATCCAACACTGTCCGGGAAGTGGAATGCTACGATGCCCAGGAAAACTGCTGACTCATCTCCAAAGCTCCTAAAGCCAAGACTGTGATTTTCCTCAGCTCCTGAGTTAAAGCTCAGCCTGCCAATCGAAATCAGGCTCCACCTCTTCTCTCCACTCTCCTGAACTTCCTTCTCTCAGTCAACCCTGCGCCCCCCCGCCCACCCTTTTACCTAGTCCACGTTTTCATCCATGTTGTACAAGAGTTTTACCTTGGAAGCAAGTTGGGCTGTAACACTGAGAACACAGAACAATCTTTCGCCCTTACTTTAGGTCCCAAAACCGCAGGACTCAGAGCACAGTAAGAACTTCTGACAAACATCTGAGAGCTCAGCATTTGGCTCTTTTTTCCTCTGGATGGATAAAACAAATTCGACGTGTTTAAACTGGCGCACACTACACCGAGGCACGGAAACAGCGTCGTACCTCCACAACAAGGCTAGAGTCAATCTTCAGCAATTAACAGCTGTGCACCGAAATCAGTCGGTACCGACTGGGCCTGACACATAAAGCATCTGTGCTGAGTGCTCAACATTCACAGGATACAGAGGACCTTGATACGTGGTTATATACCCGCTCTGTACTACTGTAGGCCTTGTTACCAAAAAAGGCCTCGAAGTGTGAAAAGAGTGCTGGAGGCAACTTTGACATGTGCTGAGTGGCCTCAAGTCCTTTCGCCACTCTGATTACATATCGCCTCAGTGTAACAGATGTGTCAGCATGTGCTGTGCTGCTGGTAGCCCTGTCAGCACAACGGTTGATGGTGACAACCTGGACGGTGGACAGACAGGGTTAAACCTGAGTACTATGAGGACAGACAAAGGGGTCAGGACTTCTGCTCAGCAAAGACACGCCTGACGGCAGCGGAACCAGATACGCCAATTCGGATGTGTCAGGGTCGTGCTCTCATTAGTGTAGACCACCTCAGCTTGGAGCTCCTTTAATCTGACACACAGAGGCTAAAAGGAGTCATGGAAACCAACCTCTATCAAATACTGATCAGAATGACACATCTGGCATGCTCAATTTACAGACAAGTGGAGATTCTCGGCCATCCCCCGCACGCACCAGTCATGCCGCCTGCATCTCAAAACGTGCAATGGGCGAGGCTACGAGCAAGGCAGTGTACACGCCGCCGTCCTGACACGCCGGATGTAGAACAGTATCTACAGGGATTTAAGATTTCTCTAGATCAGTGAGAGGATTATGCAGAACCCGACTTCTTAATCTCACTCGTCTTGTAATGCTACATATTGGCATTGATGCTTGATGACTTTTCAGCCAGTTTTAAAACAAAACCTCCTAAGCGCACTGCCCCGTGCTGCCTTTAGCCGGCTCCACGGAAACCGGCAATAAAAACAAGCCACCGTTGGGACAGTAAGGGAATCGCGCGTCCGTATCGAACGCAGCGCGGACTTCTTGTGCAAAAGGAGGGAAGAAGACCGATGGCCAAACAGAGTGTGTGAGCTCAGCAGAGCATGCGTGGGTGGACACGTGTGAGGACGCGCTGAAGTGTGTGAACTTATCCATGATCGTTCCATGGGCATCTGAACACAGGTCTACAGAAATCATAAAGCATTACATCAGAGCACCCCCCCCACACACACACACACATACGCACGCACACACCCTGTCAGCCTTTGGAGGGGTGTGTACAGGCAGGAAAATGGATCCAGGATAACACTAGGGACGACTCTTTCCCTTTCTGTCTAGGAGGGAGGAGGGCATAGGGAAATTCTGCATGGAGCCAGACATGGCACAACATGATGCTGTTTAAACTTAGCCATATGAGGCAAGACAATCAAGTCAGGGGGTGGGGGGGGGGCAACCCCACCCTGCTCTGCCACCCACTGTCATACCAGGTGGCACCTTCCACACCGATTGAAGGAAACAACCCACAGGCTGACACTAGACCTCACGAGACCAGCTGACCGTAGCCCTGCTAGCGGAAAGGGAAAAGCCAGCCAATTCACCAGTCACAGACATGGTTAAACGCTTTGTAAATATACCAATGAAGCCAAGACTACATAATCCAGTTTACATTTGCTTATTAACTGACAAATGAGAGTTGAAAAAAGCTGAAAAATTTCAAAGTGCTTGCAGGAGTAATCGTATTAAATTTAGATTTTAGCCTCTCAAGCACATTACACAAATACACAAATCTCGTAAACAATGCATCTTGTTTCCTAGGAGATTTTACTACAAATACCCCAAATATCCCATTTATCAACAGCTTTGCTGTTCTCATAAATACAAACATAGCTTTAGCATTGTTAAAAGACGCTTTACGACCAAGTCAGCCAACTTCTTTTCCGCACCATGTTTTATTCATGTAAACCGACCGCAAACCTGAGATCGTTCTGCAATATTATTACAAACGGTACCATTTTCTCAGCCTTGAACGAAAAAGAAACTTATGTCACAACAGATGTACTGCAAATCTGTCACTGAGGTCTTGCATCCTGTCTGTTTTGTGACAGTTCACACGGTTTCCACGGCAACTTCCCAGCACGCTGTCAGGAAGCTCACCAACCGCAGTTGAAGTGCACATTAAGGAAGTTCTCTTTCTTTAACCGGACGGTGAACACAGAGATTTTGTGTCAAGACACAAGGAGGCACCACAGTACATGTTCCCAAACAGCAGAGCTTCGAGAACATGCAGGCCCAGTGGTTGAGCACGTTTAAATGCTAAGAGTACGCCCAACGGCAAGTGGCTTGTGGTTTGTGAAGTGGTTTGTGCGCGAACGAATTGGGAACGCTGCCCTCGCGTTTCTACGCGCTTTTTCTCCCATCGTGTGACTAACGGCTTGTGGGAGGCTTTTCAACTACATCCAAATGATGAGATTTGTGGTTATGTCACCAGAAGCGGAGATGAGAACATTTGAGTGACATGTAGTAGCTCAGTGAGTTACTCAAACATCTCCATCTGTCAGCTTAGGCCATCAGCATCACCATGGAAACAGTTTACATGACATACGACACACAGTCATTAACAAAAGCATATCAACCACTTCGATTAAATACTTAAAATTTATTCTGTGATACCCAAGCATTTTACATACAGGATTTCCTATTAACAAAAAGAAAATTCCATTCAAAATCTTTTTAACTTCCTGTTAAAACTGAAATTATGGCTGAGCAAAACTGGATTCCCAGTTCATGTTATTGTTAAATTGGCATTAAGAACATTTCAGTGGTCACAAAAGGTGACACAGCAAAATCAGAAAAATTTCAGAAAATAACCCCTGTAAAAACACAATGTTTGATAACTTAATTTCACTCCAGCATCAACTGCATCCCCAGACCTGCAGATGTGACTTCCTAGGACTCCGCACCTTGACAAAACTCAAAATTCAGCCCGTTCTGCATTCTAACCATAGTGCAGGTGATGCAGGAGCGATACAGCGTGGAGAGAAGACAGACAGACGCATGCTCGAGTTGACACATCGCAGAAACATGCGACGCATAACGAAAGAAGGCGACGCATCACGGAAAGATGCGGCCTTGCCACGCTGGAGGGTATTTGACCGTCATCTCCCATCTTCAGGCTGCAAGATGTCAGTAATTCTCAGGTCACCGTCCACGCTGACACAGGCAGTCTCTGCTTTTCAGATTTTCAGCAAAATCAATGGAATTAAAAGCGAAGCAGCAACACTCAGCGCTTCATCTCACGGTTCTGTATTAAGGGCACCATCAAAGGGCTATAAATACAAAATGCGTTCTTATGAGCCCTCAGTAATGCATTTCACTTTTCTTCCTGACATTACAGTAACCACAAGCTCAAGTGTGACCAAACAGCAAAGTGCTCTCGCCAGTGCTCAGCAAATTCAGAGCATGTTCAGTATTCTACAATGCTGGGACCCCCCCACTCCTTTGTGTGGGGGCAAACACTTGTTCAGCACATTATTTCAGGCTGGCAGTGTGCTCTGTGTGTGTGGGGGGGGGGGCGGGGAAGCTGCCTACCCTACTGGTTCACTTCCTTTGCTGTGTGCATCGTCATAGGCTGGAGAGAGGCAGCTGAGTACAGCAAGCAACTGAGGCCAAAAAGGTTTTTTGGGGTCCTAACACTTATTAACCTCTTTAGTGGTAAAGGGTCCTCTAACATTCCCAGTCAGTTAGTTGTAAATCTAGTAAATGTAAGTTTTCTGACAGTTGCCTGACTGTTTACTGTGCAGGCGTGATATAGTGACAGTGCGTGTCATCAGGCCTAACAGTAAACAAGGAATTCGTAAAGTATTCGTAAAGTATTCGTAAAGTATTCCTCAGCTGACATGAAAGTCTGGCTGGACCTTAGTGTCCACTCATTCATGTCAGTCTGCACACTTGCATACACATATACACACACATGCAATGTGTGTTAATTTAGGATTGTCCTCAGTAAGCTTCTAGCGCACGCACACACACACACACACACACACACACACACACACACACCTGAGTTGTTCATTTCAGCCTCCCCCAAACAACATTGGGGATAATTTTCCTATCATGACCTCTCCTTTCACAATCATGACAAAAGGATAAATTCAACGGTTATTAAACTGTGCAGTTTCCAAGTAGGCCTCAAAAATACAACAAAAAAAACAAAAAAATCCGGCAGTTTTGCTTGCTAACACCAAAATGAGATTATGTGTTGCTTGGTTTTCAAACAAGTGTTTATTTATATTTTTTATTTTCTGTAGTAAAGCAATAAATCAATTGTACCCTACCATATGTTCAACGTGTGTAAAACTTATTAAATATTACTTTTCTATATAATATTTCACCATGTATTTCTGCGTAGGCTGCAAAATACAAGCATTCGGAGCAAACTCAACACAATAACAGTTGGGTTGGGAAGGGGGGGCTGCTTATTTAAGATTCCAACCCTTCAAATGTAACTTCTGCAAACGTTCCGCTTCACACTAGGTGATTGGCTTTGCTGTTCGAGGTGTCGTTTAGTGACAGAAACGCATGCAAACGTTGCAAGCCAGCAACCGGGCAACACTGCATAAGCTCTCGCCGACCCCATAAGACCTGCAGCAGCGTCTGCTGCAGCTCGCAAATGAATAATGCATTGGGGGGGAGGGGGGCAGCTTTTCACAAGGAAGCACCACAGACGGGCTTTGTGAGGTGAGGGTAGGGGGTAGATAGGTGGTGAATAGTCAGAACAATGACTTTGTTTTTTGTTTTAACCCTTCTCAGTCTAATAACCAATAACCAATTGTTTACAGAGTCAGTAAAGCTCTGTTGCATTGGATGGTTTAAATTTAGATTTAAGAAGATGAATACTGATTGGTTGAAAATGTAGCAGTCTGTGCAATCAAGTCCATTGTTATTTGATTGGTATGTTTCTGCCTTGAATTTCCAGCCTCATATTGCTTTTAGCCTTTACTCAGAAAGCAACCGACTTCCTGTTAAATACAAATATGTAATTTTTGTGTGTTTTGGATAAAAATTTCATTACCAATACCTGTAGGTCACAGAAATACAATTAGCGATGTCCCAAATGCCTCATATATTGAAATGAAATGGCAAGCGTTATTTGAAGGACTGACTTTATTAACTTTTGTTTCTGTGCAAAAGCCAAGTTTTCAGAAAGGCCATTTTAATCAGTTTTACATTCCTGGTGGAATTGGATTAATATTAATATCATAAAATCTGTTTCTCTCCTGCGGGTCTTTATACGCCTCTTTAAATCCTCTATAACGATCTTCACTATACTGCATTTATTAGCCTGGCTACTGGACAAAGTTGGGGGTCATACTCAAGCCAAATGATGGGACATTCAGTCTTCAGGTCAGGACTTAATGTGTTGTGTAACAGGTTGAACCCTATACATAATTTGCCTGTATTTATAGCCCATTTGTGACAGCCACAGCAAAGTCAAGTATTTGGTGGCTCAGTGGGTAGCACATCAGGCAGGGATGCGGAAGTTTCTTGGTTCGAATCCCAACGTGCCCCTAGGTGTGTCCTTTAGCAGCACACCCAGTGTTAGCTCATTGTAACATATATGTGAAGTGTTGTAAGTTGCTTTGGATAAAAATGTCTGCTTTAATATAAATAAATGTAAGTTTATTAAAAAAAAAAAAATGAAAGAGATTAAGTGTCAAAATTCACATGTAACCAAGTTTTAGCAAGGCATTTGACAGGACAAGCGGCGTTTTATCTGTATGATTAATGCTGCATCCACTTAGCGGTCTCCGCCAGGAAGGTCGGCCCTGCAGCGGAAGCACAAACAGAACCGCTACACCCGAACGGCTTTGGGCGGAGTGACAGGTGAAGCCGAACGTGGTGGACGCTGCTCTCCTCTTGAAATGGAGCCACGGTTCGAGAAGCTGGGAGCTGCGGCGTGACAGGCCGTCAGAGAATGGAGATGCGGGTCCACAAATCGCACACAGCCCAAAAAGCTCCTGATCTACAAAATATTAATTAGCCGAGACCAAAATTAATGGCTTTCACTAAGATAATTACAAACCCTTACAAACGAGGCTGCAAAACCAAAACGCCCCACTGTGGCTGTTTGTGACCTTCTGCGTTAGGGGAGCCGATGTAATTTATTGTCTTGCATGTCTCTCCGTAGTTAGCAGTGATGATCCTAAAGCCCGTCGCACTCTCCCTGTTTTTAACTGTGGAATTCTTCCCCATGGTTCGGCTCTGAAGCCACTGCCAAAAGGTGTTAAGTTACACTTAGGGAGAGCAATTTCTCAGCCACTAAAGCCTTGAGTCCAAAGCAGCCATCGTGCAAATAAAGATGTTTCCACCAAAAAGAATTGATGTGAAGCCAAAACTTCACAGAATGAGGCCCCACACCACTGCAACATGCAGATTTACATTTCCCCTCACTGAAACAATTCTGTTATCTGTTCAGTTTGTAATGAGCCCATTTTATGTTTCTAATTTTCAATTTTGAATTTTTTGTACATAATAAAGACGTCATGAGTTTTATATAACTAGTTGAAAGTATCACTTTCAATTTGCAAAACTTGTCCCTGAGATTCCATTTGTGACGAAAACACAACAACACCAGGTGCAGCCGGGCTGCTGTGTGGGATTTCTGGTATTTTTATGCTCGACTAAACTCTACCACATGGTTGCTGCGTGTCCTGTGCTTCTCATATGACCTGATGTTTTCCTGATTTACTGTCAAGAGCTTTGAAACACGAATAAGTTGAGGCCATTAGGGAGACATACCGAAAGTCACCACGGTGAGTCTGTTTCGGAGCGCTCTGCATCCCCCGTGTAATGTCACACTTAACTCCCTTGGGTGTCTGCATGGGCGTCCCGGTAACCGTCTCCGCTTCTCCCCTTGGACCAGTCGCCGCTTCGGGCAACCAGACGTCTAGAGCCGAAGTCGCCCCGCCCACTGCTAAATATGTCAGGTGCCCACCCTGCGCCGGCACTAATTCAGAAGCAGGCCAACTGGATCTCATCGCCACTGGGATGGCGAGAAGCTGTGCTAAATTAGCGAGAAAGTCACTTAAACGGGCTGTTCCTGACCGAGACACATCAACAATATAAAACCATTAGCAGCTTTTACAGTCACGTCCCCGAGATGTCTTGGAGCAATCTCCACCGTGCAATCTGCTAGATGAAGTTTAGTGCCAAGCTGCACCAAGTCTGACCCAGCAAACACAAAAAGTTAAAATAATGTTAGCTAAACATTCCTAACGTTCCCCAAGCGTTTAGCTAACGTTATTTGAATGTTTCATGTTTGCTGGGGAGAAACTACATTCACCCTCTGCAGTAGTCACAGCAACTGCTTCCCTGCTATCCTACCCCATTCATGAAAAAAAGGGAATGGCACATGATGAAGTGGACCTTTTTCTCCCATTTGTTTTTTTTTTTGTAAAACTTCAAAATGTTAATTCTTATTCTTAACAAGAAAGCTGATAAATTGCTTCGGAAATCAATTGTGCAGGAATGTCTGTTTCGAATGCAGGCCCGTCAGACATTTTGAAAACATTTCACTAGATAATTCCAACGTTTTAAACGGGTTTCGCACAGATCCTGCCTGAAGCTACGTTAATTGCGTCCCGTTTCTTAATTAACGCTGGAGCAGGCAGCTTCCTGTGACAGACACGTTCCCTGAAATGGGAGCAGCTTCTTCAACGATGGCGCGGTCTGGCACACGCTGACTGACAGGACACAAACGGCACTGAAAGGACAAAAAAAAAAAACACTTTATTACACTTATTTTTTTTATTTACTCCCCTGCCCCCACACAATCTTTTTTTTTTGCTTGTACAATCATTACATAAACCTTGGGATTCTTGTACTGAGTGTCACTTTGGCTGACAGTCCCTTTACTATCTCTCCCTCATCATTAAGTATAATGTTCAAATTAGAACGGCAAAGTCAAGCCAGTTCAGAAAGTTAGGGCTCCTCTCAAAACTCTAAGCAAGCCTACAAGCCTACGCACATTGCTTTAGTAGGAACCATGTTATTTTTATGAATTAAAAGTTTATCTACTTATTTCCTTTGCAATTAAATGCAAAACAAGCTTTAAAGGAAAAACTATGTACAGTATGTAAACGTGCACCGCAGTAAAGGACGGTACAATTACAAAGGTTACGGATCAATATAAATTGACTTGAGGAAAGCCAAAAATCATTAAGTGTGCTCTGCCATTTCACCTAGACCTTTCTCAGTGCACTTCAGTTAGGAATTACACTAAGGGTTTTTCACATGTACAAACATTACCATATATTTTATTGTGCTGAAAAGGAGACACAAAGGACATACAAACAGCATATGAAAAATCACAACTCAGATTCGCTTTGTTTTGGTCCCTTAGACTGAGCAATAATAGATACATTTAAAAAGACAAAGTTTACTCCTTCAAGCAGAAGCACTTAGGAAAGTTGAATAGCTACTGGCAACCCATGAAAGGCAACCCAAAAAGCAAGTGCTTAACAGTGACTTTGCAATGGAGGCAGGGATCGATGCAGGATTGGGAGTTAACACTGGTACTCCTCAGAGCACAAAGCTCATATCGAGTTATCAGGCCGGACAGCATGAGACGGAAGAGTCTGGCCTTCTGAAACAGAGTGCAGAACTGCAGCAGTTTCTGGGCAAGCTTTGTAGCTTCTGGCTAAAAAGGGAGAATCAAATCAGCATAAAAAAAAAACATTGTGAATGAAAAAACTAAGTACCATCTCAACACAGTACATCGCAGACTACAGGATTATTGGTTAAGGAAAATTCGTGAAATGATTTTAACGGCACAGACGGGTTTTTTCAAATGGCAGGTAAAAAGTCATTTTACGCAAGTTTTCCTAGGTACCTGCCAACAGTTTGGTCATAAGAATTTATCCAATAACATCTGCAAACTCCCCCATCCCACTGGCCTTAAGTCTAAGACATGGCCCTGTGAATACTCACAGCCTACAAAGGATTAACATCACAAAGCCAGAACAGAAAACCAGTGAGGAACACAGCAGGGCTGCATCAGCTCAGGGCTGTAAATCCACAGATGCAGCACCGAGAGGCGCTTTTGGCCTCATCTGTGAATTCATCCCTCTGAATATGCAAACATAAGGTGCTTTGCTTTCCATCTTTAAATGTTTCTGAATGGTTTTTCTTGGACAAATTAAAAGAGTTCATTCAGTGTCTTAATCTTAGGAAACTGGAACTTCTCGTACCGGGTTATAATGAGCAGTTGGTTTGACCTCTGACAGCTGAAAGGTCACGCCTTTCGTTGTGTTGAATGCACAGCGTGTATTAGGCGTCGGTGTATGACTCGTCTTAGTAAAACACGCATGAGAAGAAAGGTTAGTTCACTCGGTCTTGACTGCAACCCCTACTGCAAGATGAATTGGACCTCAGTAATGAACGCACAGAGTTTTTTTTTTTTTGGCTCTGAATCAAATCACTGCACCAAGAAGATTGAATTGAAAGAGGAGTAAGTTAACATCAGCTATCACCATGCCAGAACTAAAGTCTATGCTTACGACAAAATCGCCCACTGGACAAAGTCTAACCTGCCACTCACTTCAAGAGCCTTACACAGAAAATGACACTAAAGGTTCGCCAGAGAGAATCTTTTACAGCAGTATTGAAAAGTCCTAAGAAAGAATTTACCAAAAATGCATTTAAAAAAGCAACTAATGAGCATCAATTAGAAAAATGTAATTTGAAATGTTATTAAAAATGACAAGGTTATAGATAGACATGAAACTGGATGTTTAGCATTGGTTTATTTCTAATCTTCACTGGTACATATTTTTCAGGACTTACTGTTCTCTTTTACAAAAACTGGTTTTCACAGGTTAATTATTGTATAAAAATGAATGTAAAACATTCGGTTTCCAAAAAATATTCCTTAAAAGGCATGTAATTAAAACAAGGGATAATCTGAAAGAAATACCCCTGGTATGTATTCACTTTACTTTACAAAAAAATATGTACATTCTAAAACATTTCAAATTTCATTATTGAGATCGAGACTGCAATTACACACTTTTGGTAAGTTAATTTGGCTCTTAAGTGTAAACTGTATACCCACAGGCAAAATACTGTGGAAAGAATCTTTTTTCCCCAAACACAAGCAGATCATTTTCAGGGCTGGCTTTAAAAAAGGGCATATCTGGTCAATGATACTAAAGAGCATTTTTTAAAATGAAGTTCTCCTTCTGAGTCTTAATGCAGCCCTGGAAACGCATCCCATTACTGACAGAACAGTGTTGCAATCATCGCTTCCTCTCCATTTCCTAAAAGATTCTTCAGTGTCTCTTCTCAAACTCTTAGAGGACCTTCACCATTAAACCTTCAATAACTTCCCACAAGCTCTAAAGATATCACAAATGATTGTACTATTGTACAGGTGTAGACTGTATTATAGTTTATAAAATGAAGTATCCACCACTGCTAGAACCACCCCCCCACCCCCCATCCAAACGATAGATTGACGTGGGGGAATTAGTCAAGGATCTAAATTCCACCAGCTTTTGGAACCAACATTCAATCATATTACTGTCAAAAGCCTGCCTTAGCTGTAATTAATCAATCTTAAGTTTGACATAGGACACACACAACAACAAAAAAAAAAACTCTAATGTCCTGGATTACTGTAATTTGCCAAAATAAAATAAAAAAAAAACAAAGAAAACAGACTGGTGTAAGAAAATATCTCTTGCAGTCCTGTTGTCATAAAACAAGGTTAAAACAAACTAAAACCTAACAAGGAGGTAACAAAATAAAGGTGGCCATCTTGGAAAGCAGACCAGGACCTGTGTTGGTACCTGCCTCACGTTCACATTCTGTCAGCTTGGATCACAGGTTCCGTCTTTAGTCTTTGTCAGCAGCTGAAGATGCTCTTCCTTATCTTTTGAGCAGCTTCCTGCATGCCCTGTGTCTGGTCCTGTTAACCAAGGCAATGCCAGGGTAGTGGCATGTGGTTGCAGAGGAGAGGCTGCAAACTCAGAGTCACGAAGGCAGTACGGTGTTTGTGTCTTCCATTCCAGAAGGTCATGTGATCATATCTCAGCTTTCAGGTATTCAGTATAATACAGGGAAGACACACGTGCACACACACACACACACACACACACCAATCCTGCACCAAACAAACACGGTCCCCATTCTTACTATGTACAGTGTTTTACAGTATACTCTGAAAATATGAAGCAAAATGCCTGACCTCAGGAAATACTAAAAATGAATTAGCAGAGCTACAAAGAAGGCTTCTTCCACTCAAATATATGCACACATTTTCAATGCACACTGAACAGCACGAGTCTCTTCCCAATTTGAGGAAAAAAAAACTAATTATACATATAAAGATGAGTAATGAAAAATGTGTAAAGTCTCTTCTCCCAGACTTTTAACATCTTTCTCATAATTTCATGCAATTTTTTTCTCCTCAGCTGGGAGCACCAGGTGGACAGAAGGTTTTCAATTTTAGCCGAGGTCAAAGAGCAACCTGAGACAGGGGAAACAGATGGCGGGACCCCGCGACATTTCACATTTAGCGTTGTTCCCACCCCTCCGTTTCCGGGTGCAACAGCAGTGCCTACAGCATCCCAGAATGAGATGACAGACCCTCCACCCCCTGCCTACCCCCCCTTCCCAAACACAAATAGACACACACCTGCCCTCCTGCAAACACCAACACTGCCTCTTCTCCAACTGTTTGGCTTCATATCCTGAGAAAACTGAACCTGACTCAGTCAGCAAAATAAAAGATTAAAATGCAGCCAGAATTGGGGGGCATGGAGAAGGCAGTCTTGTGCTCATAGATAAACCCCAAAATTAAACCAGAATGGCTCACCTCACAGACAAATTGCATAAAATGTCAGTGAGAATGCCTGGAAAAGGGGAGATTTATTTGGGAAGTCCTGAACAAATCGGCTATATTATAATCACCAAATGGGGCACTTTAAAACTCCGTAAAATAGTGAAGTACGTTACTAGTTGCTTCATTTTTGGTGGTTTTCTGCTGTTCCGCTTCAAAAACCCGAGTACGTGTACAAGTAATGAGACAGTAAGCAGACATGGAACAGTTTAACCAGTTTGTCTCCCAGAAAGCGGTCTGCTTGTGTGCTGGGAACCGCGCCAAAAATGTGATATAGATGAATCAATGTCATAACTTTACATCTTTAAAACATTAAACCGTTTCATGTCTTATTTGTATGAAAGACTGTTGTGGGTGACAGTTAAATCCTATAGTGGAACTGTTGTAATACATCTGTGTAATTGGTCTATTACTTGACAATAAACATCAAGAAACGTGTAACTTAGGCAGCGATTTGGGGATACGTCTAAACAACTGTGAAATGTTTGCTATTGCCTGAATATCTTTGCTCACGTAAGAAACCTGTAATTTCTCAAATGACGAAGCAAATAAATATATATTGCTCAGGGTACTGATACAACGAACAGAATCAAGCAAATATTAATATCACTTTCTGTCAGTTTAAAGCAGTATATAGTGTAACTATGCGCACTGAACCGAGGACGTGCAGTTTTCTAGGGTTTGAAGAAATAACTGTAGCCGAAATACGTTTTTAGACAAAGATACACATTTTTCAAGTTTGATCACATTGCCTTAAGGAAAGAAAAAGACGCAACTTTCGCAGCTGCATCTGTAGTGACAAGCTTGTGGTTTCTGTTAAGTCTTTTGTTACGATTTGTAACCTTGCATAATTATCAAATTTAATTGTCAAATGCACACGTACGGTAAAATATGCAGTTCTTAAGAAAGTTTATGCAAATTTTGAAAATCTGAGAACAGTGCCTACGTATTCCAGTCATGATAACACCTCTGCAATGTGTGATGACTTTATATCAATTGTCTAATACACGTTGGCTCCATACAGGCTGTCCAAAGCAACATTACAGATGAAGAAAAATTTCACAAAGCGCAAGTAAAAGAAGAATACAGACAAAAAAATTATAATAAAAAATATTATAACAACAACAACAACAACAACAATAATAATAATAATAATAATAATAATAATA